>JASTWR010000849.1:0-75137 GCA_030770355.1 Harpagoxenus sublaevis
CGCTACAGTCGAGAGCGCGTCGCGACGAGAGCGGAATCGTGAATCTCGACGACGCGGTTGGTCCGGGTACGCACTGGGTCGCCTACGCGAAGAAGGGAAACAGCGCGATCTACTTCGACGCTTTGGAAATCTTCGACCCCCGGTGGAACTCGAGCGATATCTCGGACGCGACGCGAACGTCGCGTACAATTCGTCGGTCGTATCAGAGATTCGATCAGAGTATCTGCGGTCAGTTGTGTCTGCGATTTCTGCGAGAGATTGATTGGAAGCGTCTTTGAGTCGCCCCGGTCATGTCGCTGACTCTCACGTTGAGCGGGAGGACCAGCGTTCTCACCTCGAGCTACTTTCCCGCCCTGGATCTGAACGACAGCGAATACGAGATAGGTCTCGCGAATTTCGAGACGTACAACACGATACCGAACATCGACTCTACTAACAATACGTTTTACTTCGACACCAAGGATCTCGCGATCGTTATTCCCAAGGGATCTTACGAATTGCGCGCTATAGAGAGATATCTGCGATTGGCTATTCTTCGCAGACGCGGCAGCTCCAAGCAAGCCGAGGACGATTACATATACGTCGACGACGATGACGACGACGAAGAGGGCGAACGCTCGATAATTTTCCGGGCTAACGAGAATACCATGAGAAGCGCGATCAGGTGCGCCTACAGAGTCAATTTTACCAAACCGAACAACATTGGCTCTCTGCTGGGTTTCTCGGCGTTTCGCACGCTCGAACCGAAAAAATGGTACGCGTCCGACGGACCGGTGAACATCATACGCGTGAACGTCATTCGCGTGGAGTGCAACGTTACCGCGGGAGCTTACAGCGACGGTGTACCGGTGCACACCGTGCACGAATTCGCGCCGAACGTTCCAGCCGGGATATAAGCTGTCGGAGACTCCGACGCAGATCATTTATCTCCCGGCCATCGCGCGGAGCATCACCGATATAACGGTGCGCGTCGTGGATCAGATCGGTCGATTGATCGATTTTCGCGGGGAGGAGATAACGGTTCGGTTGCACGTTCGGCGCAGAAGACACTGAGTGACATGTGCGCGAGTGAGAAATGCTCGTTCTGAACGAGTCGTCGGTGAGAGACCGGAAGAGCGCATCCGTCGTCGCGCCCGCGAGAGGAGCGCGCGGAGCGAGAGGGAGGAAGAACGGACTGAGCGCCGAGAACGTCGCTTTTCTGCGATCTCTGGGTTTCGCCGTGAGAAACGGCCATGGCCGACATTCTGAGTATCGGGGGTGAGCCGATCTTCAACGATCGCATCGTCAAGATCGAGACTCACACGTACAATCCGTACGCCAACACCTCGCTCGGCACAGCGACGAGATACGAATACCGATACAGCAGCAGGATCTGTACACGCTACCCTGCGAGAGTTTTCTCTACGTCGAGGGAACGCTCACCGACGATCTCCCAGAAAACGACACGAGTCTGGACAACAATTGTGTGGCGTTTATGTTCGACGAGATCAGGTACGAGCTCAACGGCGTGGAAATCGACAGGAACAGAAACGTCTGAGTGACCAGCCTCGATCAAGAGTCTCGCGTCGCTGACCGCCGAGAGGAGCAAGAGACTGCGGAACGCGGGATGGAGCAGCGACGATTCCGAGATCAGGTTCCGCGATTTCAACTTTTGCGTGCCCCTCAACACGCTTCTGGGTTTTTGCGAGGATTACAAACGCGTGGTGATAAACGCGCGACACGAGCTCGTTCTCATACGTTCGCGAAGCGACGTCAATTCCATCGTGACAAACCGTCACAAGGATCCTAGGATCGTTCTGTCGAAGATACAGTGGCGAATGCCGCACGTGATGCTCAACGACGTGAATAAATTGTCCCTTTTGCGAACACTGGAGCGCGGGCGATATCTGAGCATGGGGTTTCGCTCGTGGGATCTGTACGAGTATCCCCTGCTGCCGAACACCAACAAACATTCGTGGTCCGTGAAAGCGGCGACGCAGCTGGAGAAACCGCTATACGTCATTTTCGCGCTGCAGACCGAGAGGCACAACAATCCGGTGAAACGCGCCTCCGAGTTCGACAGCGGTAATCTCACGGACGTAAAGTTGTATCTGAATTCGGAATTTTATCCCTACGACGACATGAACTTAGATTTCGAGAAGAAGAGAATCGCCGTGCTGTACGACATGTACGTGAAATTTCGAAGATCGTACTACGGATGCGAGCGCGACGGCGCGTTTCTAACGCCGCGCGACTTCGCGAGGAATCCGTTCGCGGTGATCGATTGCTCGCGTCAGAATGAATCGACGAAGAGCGGCACCGTGGACGTTCGCGTAGAGTTCGATTGCAAACGCAACGTAGCTCCCAACACGACAGCCTACTGTCTTATCATTCACGATCGCGTGGTCGAGTACAACCCGCTGACCAACATCGTTCGCAAAATCGTGTAGAACGGAAGTGGTTGAATGAGTCAATTAGATAACCACACGACTTAGACTACGGAATTATCGGTAGAAGGCACACAGGAAGAACGATAAGCGAAAATGTTCAAAAGATAAGGCGGTAAAGTCGTCGAGAGATAAAACGACAAGTTACACGACGATCGATCGGCGATAAGAGACACGCCGGAAGAGAGGGTGCGAAGAAATAGTCGAACGGAGAGCGGTCGAGCTAAGTCTCGTTTCGATCCTCTCTCCGTCGCTGACGCCCCGACGCCGAATCTCGCGAGCAAGATATGTTTCTCCTGTTGGTCGACAATCTGTCCGCCGAGCATCTTCAATACGTGCCGAAGATCGTTCTGCTGCGCGAATTTCCTGACTACGTCGAGCGAGTGTGGGAGAGACTGCCCGATCACCTGAGGTATGACCCCGAGGTGAGGACCTATCGTTCGTGTCTGGAGCATCACAACCCTCCGTGGGCGCAATCGCACGTGGACGGCCCACCGCCGCTCATCAAGGATTGCGGCGCGTGCCGCGCGCGAATGCCGCGCGGGGAGGACGTCTGTGGAGCGGTATTGGATTGTTGAAACGAGAAGACGCGCGTTTCCCCATTCATGGCCGGCGTGCCGATCTTCGTGGATCTGCAGAGGTTCGTCGTCCGCGACAGATTCACGGTCAAAGAGGTGGCCGTGCTTAGGAATAGAAAAGAGCTGAGTCATCACGTGCTTTGCGCCCCTCTGGAATGGGATCTGTTGACGAGGGCGGAAAAATTGCGAGCGTGCTGACTGACGACGAATCACCACGGCTTGAAATGGGAGGACGGGGACGTGGAGTATAAACACGGAAAGGCGATCGTCCGACGCGTCGTGGACGACGGGCTGAAGCAAGACGATTCGACGATCGTGTACGTGAAAGGCTCGGAGAAGAAGAGATGGCTAAGGGAGATTCTCGGAGACGTCGAGGCGACGATCGAGTCGATGGACACCGATTTTGACAGCATCGGTCGTCTGGAGACTCTCGACGCGACTCGAGCCTTCCGCTGCGGACAACACGAGAGGAGCTGCGCCATGGAGAACGTCTGCAAGATGCACGACTGGTGGAGGGAACGACAAGCGCGTCACGACGACGTGTAACATCGCGTCATGTATAACGACATATCCCATATTTTCTACTCATAAATATGAATTGTAATGAATTATGTACGAATAAAATATATTATTTTGTACTCAAATATGAATTATATACGAATAGAATATATTATTTTGTACTCAAATGTGAATTATATATACGAATAAAAATACATTTCGCAACACGCCCGTTCGCTCATTTGTCCACGGGCCATTTTTACGGCAAGCGCGGTACGATAAGACACGAAAGAGAGAGGTTCGCGGTGCGACGAGGAGAGCGCGATGTAACGCGCGTTTTTCTATACTCGCGCTACGCTCATTCATTCCTTCGCGTCGCGAGAATATTTATATGCTTGTATTTATGCTATGCGATACACGCAATGCCGCGAGAGGAAACGATGAGACGAGTGCGACGTACGCGAGAGAGAGAGTACGTGGTGCGACAAAGAGAGCGATAACAGCGATAAGGCGCGCGCGACGTACGCGAGAGGAAAGAGAGGGTACGCGGTGCGACGAGAAGCGAGATTACTTATATTATATACTTGTTATTTATTATTTATTATTATACTAGTTATTTATTATTATTTATTATTATTTATTATTATTTATTATTTATTATTATTTATTATTATTTATTATTATTTATTATTATTTATTATTATTTATTATTATTATTATTATTTATTATTATTTATTATTATTTATTATTATTTATTTATTTATTATTTTTATTATTTATTATTTATTATTATTATTTATTATTTATTATTTATTATTTATTATTTATTATTTCTATTCTTATTTTTATTATTTATTCTTATTATTTATTCTTTATTATTTATTCTTTATTCTTTCTTCATTTCTTCTTTCTTCTTATTATTCTTTCTTCTTTATTCTTTCTTTATTCTTTCTTCTTTCTTATTTCTTATTTCTTCTTTCATTATTATCTTATTCTTCATTCTTCTTCTTCTTCTCTCCTTGTTCTTTCTCTCCTTCTTCTTTCTTCTTTCTTTTTCTACTTCTTATTTATTCTATCTCGGAGACGATGCCGCGCGATATCGCGAGCGTGACTAATACACGGAGAGGGAAGAGAGGAGTCGAGAAATAAATAGACGATTGTGATATTGTTATTTTAATACGTAACGCTAATATACAGATCGTGTACACATAAACGACGATTATATTTAATATTGTTAATTTAATACGTAACACTGATATACAGATCGAACGCTCAATCCAGCGTTACGATCGATGGCTCGGCGGCGACAGCGGTGTCGTCGCGCCTGACTCGCTTTTTGGCACCGGTGTCGTCGCTGGCTCGCCTCTCCGTACTGGGTCGCCTCTCCGTATCGGTGTCATCGTCGTCGTCGTCGCTTCGCTCTCGCGATCCCGCGTCTCCAGTCCCGCGGGATCGCGAGGATCCCGCGTCTCCGAAGAGAGCGCTGAACTTGCGCGACTCGCGCTCGAGGGTCTGAACGTCGGTCAATGCCCCGTCGATCAGCTCTTTTCGCATGTGCTTTACAAGTTTTATCGCGCTGTATCTGGAAGGAAAAAAATGCGCGATTATCGCTCGTTTCGCGCAACAGAGAAACGAAAAAAAAACGAATACTCACATTTTTTAAAAGATCCTTTTCCTCTCGTCGAGGAAGAACCTAACTCTCAGAGACGCCGGTGTACTGCTTGTGATGTTCTCCACGGCGTGGTAGAGTCCTTCCGCGCTTTCGGCCAAAATTCTTGCTTGGCTCGACGCGCCCTCGGCGTTGACCCTCAACGCGTGGCACGTCATAACGAGATCTCTGAGCTGCTCCATCACAAAACGCTACGATCGACTGGGAAAACTTTGACAAAACGCTACGATAGACTGGAAACTTTGACGAGGACTCGCGAACGCGTAGCTCTTATATACCGCGCGAATGACGATATCTGCGGTAAAAGCGCGAAAATAGATCTTGTCTCCGGACGTTTCGAAATGGGAAAAACGCAATACCCCTACTCCCTTTTTTCTTTGTTGGAAGAATCGCTTATCTCGAAAATGGGAAAAACGCAATACCCCTACTCCCTTTTTTTCTTTGTTGGAAGAATCGCTTATCTCGAACGGAAAACGCGAGTCGTGGACAGAGTCATCCCCCGGACGTCGATTTCCTGACCGCGAAAAACGGAGTCATCCCCTGACGTCAATCGCGAAAAAAATACGCTCATTCCCCGGACGCCGATTTCCTGATCGCGAGATAGACTCATCTCCCGGATGTCGATCTTCCTGAAACGCGAAAAACGACTTTCCTCGTCCGACGCGACAACGCCCTGTCTCGCGCGTCTAGCGATTCTCGCCCTAAAAATATTCCCCTACCCCGCGTCACGACGCTCCTCGACACCTGTACCTCCGTCAATCGCGCTCCGGCCGTGACGCGCGTCGCTTCTTGTTTCCACCCCTCTTCTCGGCGATGTCGCTCGCGCGCGTCGCTCTGTGCGCGATCGCCGTCGTCGTCGCGGCGAACCGCGAGTCCAACGAGAGCGAGACGGCGACCCGATATCTGCGGAAATATGGATATCTGGACAACGATCTACAGAGGTCTTCGTCCGGGAACACCGACCGAGATCTCCGTCAGGCCGTCGAGCTGTTCCAGGAATACTACCGACTACAGGGCAACGGCGAATTGAACGAGGAGACGCTAAATCTGATGCGTAAACCGCGATGCGGCGTCGAGGACATGTCGGAGCGCTCGTACGCCCCGCTCACGCGCAAATGGCCGAAGACGCATCTCAGGTGGAACTTCCACCTGGCCACTGCGCAGATACTGAAAACGGCTCAAGCCGCGTTCGATCTGTGGACGGCGAATTCGTCGCTGACCTTCGAGCGCGATTCGCAGAACCCCGACATTCTTATATCGTTTCGCGAGGGTCTTTACACGTACGCGGGCTCTCGATCGGACGGAATGTGCTCGGCGGATCTGGACGGTCGCGTCGGGGTACTGGCTCACGCGTTCTACCCGACCGGAGATGTCGACTTCGTCTCGGAGGTGCACGTCGACAGAGCGGAACCGTGGCACATATACCTGACCGACAATCCCGCGGGAACGCAGCATCTGCTTCAAACTCTGACGCACGAGATCGGTCACGCTCTAGGTCTGATGCACACGACCAACCCGGACGCGGTGATGTACGCGTTCGCGCCCGATAAGTCGTTCCCCGTTAAACTTGGTCTAAAGGACGTTCTTTCTATTCAGCATGTATACGGCGCTAAGAAAAGCGCCAAATTTTCGAGAACGACTACGACCGCGCCGACGACGACCGCGCCACCACCGACGACGACAACGACGAAGACCACGACGGTGGACGTCGAAACGGATCTGTGCGCCCTGCGGCGCCCGGACGTCGTGCTGGTGTCGAACGGCCGATTGTACGTCGTGCACGAACGACGCCTATGGTCGGTCGATCTCGACGGAAAAAACTACAAGAGGCCGATGCTGCTGACGGACTACATGAATTTTCTCCCCGAGAACTTCACGCGTCTGACGGACGCTTACGAGACACCCTCGGGCGATCTCGTGCTGTTCGCGGACAGTAGAGTCTACATGGTCACCTATAATCCGCGTCTGGCGCTGGTGCCGACCTGGCCGAGATCCTACGCCGAGCTCGGAATTCCCGCGGACGCGAGGATCAACGCCGTGGTGAGCACGAACAAAGGGCGGACCTTCGTGATATACAACGATCAGATCGTGGGCGAGATGGACGATTGCTCGATGAGAATCGTAAAATTTTACACGATCGAGAAGATATTTCCGGGGATACCCTCCGGTGAAACGTTGGCGTTTCGGTACGCGGACGGTAATCTGTATTTCGTCGGAAGGAAACAGTTCTACAGATTCAACGACTTCGCGAGGACCGTGACGGCGGCCGGTAGATTCGACCTGGGGATCCTCGGCGTCGCTTGCCCGAGAGACGGACTGCTGCAGCAGTTGCGGGATCTCTTGAATCGATTCGTCAGAATCGACGCGCTCGCGAGCGGCGATAATCTGTCAGAGGAGGGGGAGGAACGGGAAACGGAGCGATAAATCGCGGTTTCGCGCGTCACCCATGAATCGTCGAGGAGGGTTGCGATATATATACCATCATCCCCTGAGACTGCCATTATTGCGCGATCAGTCTCGCGACGATATGTATTCGCCGCCGCAACCCACGCACTTCGAGGCGCGCTACTCGGACGGAGACCGCGATAACGTCGCCGGTGGAGCGAGAAAGAGAGGACTCGACGAGCGATCAGCGGAACCGAGCCAGAGCAACGGCGACGAGCGGAAAAAGACGTGAGTCGACGCGCGATTTCATCGTCGCGATTATTTCGTCGTTGTCACGATTCTCGTCGTTTCACAGACGCAAAGTCTCGAGGCGCGACGCGGAGCGTCCGCAGCGGATTCTGGGAAGGAGATACGAGTTGACGAGAACGGGTACAAGTTCGTCGAGGTCGGTGTCGCCGTCGTGCTCCCCTGCTACGTGACCATCGTCATAGGGGATTGCCACGGCAAGGAGATATCGCTCTCGCCCGAGACGTGGAGGGAGTTTCTCGATCAGAGGCGCGTCGTGCTGTCCCACCTGTACAGCGGCGAGAACCACGCTCCGCCGCCCCCGATGTGCCTAGCTGACGGAAACCTGACGCTAAGATTCGGGAGAATACACAATCAACCTATCCTGCGCATAGACACGTCGACGACGTGTCTCGTCGCGTCGATGAGCACGGTGCTGTTCCTGTTCGATCTGGAGCTGTGCGTCAACCGCGTCATCGTCACTCTGTCCTCGATGACCGGCAGGATCGACTCGAGGCTGTCGCGCTTCCTCGCCATCGCGGCCACCGTGGCGGATCCCGCAAACGTCTCGAGGGCGATACGCGAGAGCGAGACCTTCGACCGCGGCGATATCGTCGACTGCGAGTTGGCCGCTCTGTGCTTCGGTAGAGAGAAATCGTAACGATGTAGCAGTAGTAAGAAACAATAAAGGAAAAAAAAAACCTTATTGTCTAGCTTTCATTTTTTTTTCCTATATCTAAAACAACCCTATATCTAAAACAAGGTAGGAAGGAAGCGGGAAAATGAAAAAACGAAAATTACTCGAACAGGCGTATATTTCTCCCACGAGATACATCTCAAAAGTTGCCTCGCCCGCTCTCGAAGGTGAGATTCTTCGTCTCCCTCTGGACCCCCGGAACCTTCTTCAGATCGTCCGCCACGAGATTCATCATCTGCAGCATCAACTGCCGCTTGCGATCCGCGCGCGAGAGAGAGGTGAGAAACTGAGCTCTCACCTTCGCGTATCTCCACCATTCGCGCTTGTCCCTGCTGACGATGTCCTTGACGTCGAAGACGTCCATGCGAACCAGCTGAGACCCGACCTCCCCCGGCGACCGGATGGTGAAGTCTTCGGTCCTTCATGCTCGAGACGTACTGCGGTACGCGATCCAGATCGCGATCCGACAGATCGAACAGCGCGTCGAACCCGCCGCCGTTTTCCTCGTCCTCGCGCGACTCGTTCGCGCCATACGCGTGATCCGTCGAGACCGCGCGCGACGCGAGAGCGTCCACGGGCGGATCCGTGGAGACCGCGCGCGACGCGGAAGCGTCCGCCGCCTTGACGGTCGACACACCGTTGACGTGACTCTCGTGTTCGCTGATCCACTCGTAGAACGTATTGTGCGTCATCAGGCCCTTCACCAGCGACGAGTACACCTTAGACGGAAATTGGGCGCGAACGAAACGATACATATCGTCCACGGAACAGGTCGGACTCACCGGACCTTCCTTCAGCCACAATCCGTAGAGCTCCGTGATCGCGCTTCTTATCTCCTCGCCCTCGCGCGCGCGGCGCGCACCGGTGTCCCTCTGATTCGCCAGGTATCTCGACACGCTCGCGAGAAAATCTCTCAGGTTTCGCGTCGCCGAGCGCTCGGGTCTCCATATCTCGTTCAGCAGGTTGACCAGGGCGAAGGTCGGCGATTCGATCTCCGTCCGCGCGCCCAAGAGCGAATCGTCCAGGATCGCCATTATCTCCGCGTCCTTCTGCTGACTCTCCGCGACGTTCATGTCGACGTTCCTTGCGCTCTCGACCGAGTCTCGATAGACGTCTCTCGCGCTACCCCGCGTTTTATATAGGATCAAGCGGTCTGATGGAACGAGGAGTCCTCTCCGCCGACAATCGCTAAGCCGCGGGTAATCTGTTCTATAAAACGAAGAGTCCTCTCCGCCGGTTATCGCCCGATAAAACGAAGAGTCCTCTCCGCCGATTATCGCCCGATAAAACGAGAGGGCACCTTCGGACTTCAGGGCTGCGCCGTTATCGCCCCGATAAAACCCGACTCTAGAACGCCCCACTATCGCCCCGACCGCATCCGTCGTCCTCGCGCACCCCCGGCGCCCGCGCGCGCCCCCGTCCCCGAGAGTCGCGCGGGGAGAAACGGTGGCGACCTCGCCGCCCCGCGACTCTCGCCCGGGGAAAAAAAATCTCACCGCGCCGCCCCTGACCGAGCCCAGGGGGATGATCTCGACGATCCGCCCCTGGGCGCGGGGAGGTCCGCTGCGGTAAGGGGAATGAAATTTTCCCCTCGTCGCCCACCTGCCTCTCGCCCACCCCTCACGACTATCTCCACAACTCGCTGCGGCCCGTCCCGACCCCCCGGGCGGAGCTCCCGTCACTTAAAACTATCGGCTGCACACCTACTCATTTAGAAATATCAAAATAGTATATCATAATATGTATAAATTCATACGTGTTTTAAAAAATAATAATTAATAAATAAAATAAAATTATTATACCTTTCATGTTCCTTTGGAAACCGAAAAAAATGGCGTTTTTCCACAATATCCCTAACAACACACCACGCGTTTGACTATAATAGACCAACATCTTTTTCTTCCAGATTTTCCCTCAAGATTTCTTCACAAATACCTGCAACAAAGCTAAGATCAAGGTGCTTTTCCTTTAAGAGAATCGAGAATCTGTACAATTTTTGTACAGATTATCTATTCTCCGTAAGAAAAATAATTTGTTCTCGGTTTTCTTGCACCGTTCACGAAACACTGTAGACTATTCACTGAGGACTTATCACCATCATTTTATCACTTTATTATTTCTCGCATCAGATCACATCAGATGTCCGTTGCCACTATTTTCTACTGAACGGCCATTTAAATGTCACATGAGCATCTCAACGGTGCTGACAGAGAGCAAAAATACAGAGAGAAAGTGAGCAAAAGCACAGTATAACCATACCCAGTAGCGACACTGAGTGACACCTGACGTTCCCAATTTCTCCAAATTCCGTACACCTAGGAATATGGCGGCCTGTAGGTATGACAGAGAGAGAGATACTTTCCTCTCTTTCTCTCTTAAGCGTTTGTACATCTCAGAAGATGGCGGCGAGTCATGTGACCTGGGACCCTCTACATCAAAGGTGCCGACACTCAGTGTCGCTACTGGGTATAGTTATACTGTGGCAAAAGTGAGACAGAATATCAGTGCCCTGATTAGTTACATACCTCTCACACGCATGTGCAGTTCATTTTCATCCACGCTGAAATCGGGAGAGTTGCGCTACTGTAGGGGAGACCGGGGCTAAACCCCGGTCAGTTTTTTTCGGTGCCGATTTTTAACAAAATAAATAATTTTAGTTAAATGTGGTATACCATTGTAAAGAGTGAACCTTTAGCTACAAAATTTATATGGAAAATTTTTGTCTACGTCGCTTTGTTTAACCGGTATAGAGCAAAAACGACAATGGTGGAAAAATCAAAATCTCAAAAATGTCGGGGTAAAATCGTCACTCCATAAATACATAATTCCGATTATGAAAACTGATAGGATACATTTTATTAATTATTTGGTAATAGAAAAATGTAAACATTTATTAATCAGTGTTAAAGAATTTCATTATTTTATGTCTTTGTGTGTGTGTACGGATTCTATAACTCAAGAACTAATCAACCAAATATTAAAGAAAAATATATGAAATAGGGGTAGAAAAGACTGAAAAATATAATAAAATTATAAAATTTGCCAACATTATAAAAGTCCACCCCGGGTGCTTACTGACGGATTAGTCTCAAACACAAGTTTCAGGTTTGATCGCCCACGAAATATTAGACATCAACGATAATGAAAAAACTACACTGGATTCGTGTTCAGCATGCATTACTCTTTATAATCACGTACCTCGAGATTATATCAGCTTGTGGTCGAGAGGAATTGATTTCAAAGACAGCCATACAACTTTATAATGGTTATAGAGTATGCAAACTCCATTTTGCAAATAATATATGTTCTTAAATTATGAGAAAACGAGATTGCAGCCACATCCCAAGAAACACATTGCAGTCAAAATAACATCATTTTGACGTCATTTTGACGTCATAGTTACATCACGGCAGAAAGAGTCAACATGACGATTTTTCATTACAAAATTTGACTGCTTATTGACGTCAAGAAAAAGTCTTACTGTACCCATGTTGAAGTTCTCCGAGTGTTTGCTGAATGTTAATTTAAGATTTGAAGAAATAATATTGTTTCAGATTTGAAAAAGATATTTAATATTTGAAAAACATACTTCGGAAAATATGGTCTTATATATTTATATCATCGCAGCAATGTTGCAGACAAAAATATATGTCTTGCGGATGTCGTGATTTTGCTTCGCCTAGACCTGCTTATATTCGCTCTCAACTAAAACTTACTTACGAGTTAATCACACCATTATGCGCCACCTATCGGTGTCATTGCAAGCTACCACGGAAAGATGCTCTTAGGCCGGTATTCATAGTTATTTAAGATCGTCTTAAGTTCAATCTTAAGATGTCACGAACCAATCACAGAGCCGTATTAGCGTCTCAAGACATTACTTAAGACGATCTTGAAGACTATGAATACCGGCCTTAGTCGAGTCGTCTATCCCCACCAAGCGATCAGAAGAAAGAGAAAGTCGAGTCGTCTATCCCCACCAAGCGATCAGTAGAAAGAGATAGGACCACGACCGCGGCTATGTCTGCACCGTTCATCTTCTATCGCGTGCTCTCACGGCAGGGGCCGGTCTATCTATATAAGTCTATGAGCGACACTGAGGGTGACTAGAGTCCTATATTATAAGAGAAGCGAAATCGATACCCCCTCCATGGTTCCCATAAACCCCGCAGCTGATCCATAAACCCCGCAGCTGACCGTTTGTAAACATGTGTATGCACACGGACACCACACGGGGTCGAGAGTCTCGGTTTTGATTGGTGCCGCGGTCAGCCAATCAGCAAGCGTGCCGTCAATTTCGCTTCTCTTATAATATAGGACTCTAAGGGTGACAGTACATGAAGCGCGGAAGCGCGGAAACGCGGAAACGCGGAAGACAAAATTTACTAGATTTCCGCGTTCCGTTCCGTCTGTTTTGAATGCCTTATATTACATGGAGCATATTTTGAGCGGAAAAGCGGAACGGAGAATTATAAAATATTAATTTTTGACGGTATTTATTGATTAAAATGCTTGTGTTCACTCTGGGAGAAATTTTGACCGTTATTTTTGTAGTTAAGCAACTTAGCATTTGGGTTAGTGCCCAATAAGTTCAATTTATTTTTGCGTAACTGAATATCAACAGAACTAATTGAAAAAATTGACTAGTATAACTTAAACATCTTTGACATAGATAGAATAGTTAATTCCGATTTTGAGTTACGCGGGGTTAACCATAAATTTCGCTTAAGAGAGAACTGTGACGTCACAGATGAGGACGGAACGTATCTCTAAATCTGAATTACGTTTTTGCAAATGTCAGTTGTCGGTGGAAAGTTGAGTTAACCATCTTACAAATGCGATTACCTTAACTCATGTTCATAACCTACATAACTTGGTTAACCAAATTAAAATTAACATTATTTGTATAACCCAAATTTGTGGATGTAAAATTTAAAAATTAGAAGAGTGAAATTGAATTGTGGTTGTTAACTCGAAATGTGTTTTATGGAAAAGTTTGAGTTACAACTCTGTTTTCAACTTGACTATTCAAAAATCAGTAATCCGTTATCTAAAATAGATATATCGGTAATCTGAAATCAGGAATTGATAATTCAGAAATAGGTATGTTTAATCTGAAAAGTCCTTACGGATTCCGCAACCGTGATTTCAGATTAAACATACCTATTTCTGAATTATGCTTAATCTGAAATCACGGTTACGAAATCCGTAATCGTGATTACAGATTAAACATACCTATTTCGGAATTATCAATTTCTGATTTCAGATTACCGACATATCTATTTTAAAATTATAAGTTCCTTACTCTGCCGTTACGCAATCAATGTCTCGCTGTGCCTGTTAGTTCTTGTTTTCATCTTGTATTACCTTAACTCATATTCATATTCTATATAACTCTGAATTGTGGTTGTTCGAGAACAGAAATATAAGTTTTAGAAGAGTTACAGTAAAATAGATCGTTAGCTCAGCGTTAGCGTACTAGGCTACCATTCCGGAATCTTATAGGTTCTTAGGTTCGAATCCCGTCAATGCGTGCGTATACAAAAATTGTAAAACAATGCGTAATTGTAAATAATAAAATAGAATATATGCGAAACCATAAATACAGATTAACTTAAAAATAGAAAAAATAAGAACAATTTACAAATAAAAATTCTTTTTTTTTTTTTAGTTCAGCCGTAACTCAAAATTTTGCTTACATTACCTGATTCTTTAGTTAGGTATTTCAGATAGTAGGTAAGTTACAACTCAAATTTCTTATAAAACTAGTCGGTGTCTTCATTTACGTATTCCTTAAATAAGGTTACTGGATGCTCTCATCGTCGTTGTCTAACTGAGATGTGCAATTACTGCAACAGCAATTCGATGATATAACTGTATTTGGAGGACTCGAGATGTCTTCTCATAACCAACAATCACACTTGCTTAAGTCAATTTTTAGGTTTTATAACTGATACTATTCCTCTGACGTCATCATTTTGATGACGTATTTCTAGTCTAAATACAAGGTTACGTAAAAATAAAGTTACGAGCAATCCAAATAATTTGATTACTAATCAGAAAATAATGGTATATACCGCCAATAATTGATTAACGAGAAAATATTTATTAATTTCGACAACGATTGGCTAGCTAAAAGATGTTAATTAAAATTTAGAATTTATTGCGAAAAATATTACCCCAGCCAGGGTTTGAACCTGGAACCTCCCGCTCTCCGTGCAGGCGTCGTCCCAATTCGACCACTGAGGCATGTGGTAATATTTATCGCAATAACAAACTTATATACCTATCTTATTATTAGTTCCAACATTAGAAAACTGCGCGCCGACTTGGTTTGTCAGACTTTCAACACAGCTCCTGTTGGAGTATATCCCCTCCCTTCCCCTTAGTTAAATTGATTCGATTAAACTAATGTTAACATCATTTTTTAGGTCGATGATGTGTAATAAACAGAAAATAATGGTATATACCGCCAATAATTGATTAACGAGAAAATATTTATTAATTTCGACAACGATTGGCTAGCTAAAAGATGTTAATTAAAATTTAGAATTTATTGCGAAAAATATTACCCCAGCCAGGGTTTGAACCTGGAACCTCCCGCTCTCCGTGCAGGCGTCGTCCCAATTCGACGTCCCAATTGAAAGTCTGACAAACCAAGTCGGCGCGCAGTTTTCTAATGTTGGAACTAATAATAAGATAGGTATATAAGTTTGTTATTGCGATAAATATTACCACATGCCTCAGTGGTCGAATTGGGACGACGCCTGCACGGAGAGCGGGAGGTTCCAGGTTCAAACCCTGGCTGGGGTAATATTTTTCGCAATAAATTCTAAATTTTAATTAACATCTTTTAGCTAGCCAATCGTTGTCGAAATTAATAAATATTTTGTCGTTAATCAATTATTGGCGGTATATACCATTATTTTCTGTTTATTACACATCATCGACCTAAAAAATGATGTTAACATTAGTTTAATCGAATCAATTTAACTAAGGGGAAGGGAGGGGATATACTCCAACAGGAGCTGTGTTGAAAGTCTGACAAACCAAGTCGGCGCGCAGTTTTCTAATGTTGGAACTAATAATAAGATAGGTATATAAGTTTGTTATTGCGATAAATATTACCACATGCCTCAGTGGTCGAATTGGGACGACGCCTGCACGGAGAGCGGGAGGTTCCAGGTTCAAACCCTGGCTGGGGTAATATTTTTCGCAATAAATTCTAAATTTTAATTAACATCTTTTAGCTAGCCAATCGTTGTCGAAATTAATAAATATTTTCTCGTTAATCAATTATTGGCGGTATATACCATTATTTTCTGTTTATTACACATCATCGACCTAAAAAATGATGTTAACATTAGTTTAATCGAATCAATTTAACTAAGGGGAAGGGAGGGGATATACTCCAACAGGAGCTGTGTTGAAAGTCTGACAAACCAAGTCGGCGCGCAGTTTTCTAATGTTGGAACTAATAATAAGATAGGTATATAAGTTTGTTATTGCGATAAATATTACCACATGCCTCAGTGGTCGAATTGGGACGACGCCTGCACGGAGAGCGGGAGGTTCCAGGTTCAAACCCTGGCTGGGGTAATATTTTTCGCAATAAATTCTAAATTTTAATTAACATCTTTTAGCTAGCCAATCGTTGTCGAAATTAATAAATATTTTCTCGTTAATCAATTATTGGCGGTATATACCATTATTTTCTGTTTATTACACATCATCGACCTAAAAAATGATGTTAACATTAGTTTAATCGAATCAATTTAACTAAGGGGAAGGGAGGGGATATACTCCAACAGGAGCTGTGTTGAAAGTCTGACAAACCAAGTCGGCGCGCAGTTTTCTAATGTTGGAACTAATAATAAGATAGGTATATAAGTTTGTTATTGCGATAAATATTACCACATGCCTCAGTGGTCGAATTGGGACGACGCCTGCACGGAGAGCGGGAGGTTCCAGGTTCAAACCCTGGCTGGGGTAATATTTTTCGCAATAAATTCTAAATTTTAATTAACATCTTTTAGCTAGCCAATCGTTGTCGAAATTAATAAATATTTTCTTGTTAATCAATTATTGGCGGTATATACCATTATTTTCTGTTTATTACACATCATCGACCTAAAAAATGATGTTAACATTAGTTTAATCGAATCAATTTAACTAAGGGGAAGGGAGGGGATATACTCCAACAGGAGCTGTGTTGAAAGTCTGACAAACCAAGTCGGCGCGCAGTTTTCTAATGTTGGAACTAATAATAAGATAGGTATATAAGTTTGTTATTGCGATAAATATTACCACATGCCTCAGTGGTCGAATTGGGACGACGCCTGCACGGAGAGCGGGAGGTTCCAGGTTCAAACCCTGGCTGGGGTAATATTTTTCGCAATAAATTCTAAATTTTAATTAACATCTTTTAGCTAGCCAATCGTTGTCGAAATTAATAAATATTTTCTCGTTAATCAATTATTGGCGGTATATACCATTATTTTCTGTTTATTACACATCATCGACCTAAAAAATGATGTTAACATTAGTTTAATCGAATCAATTTAACTAAGGGGAAGGGAGGGGATATACTCCAACAGGAGCTGTGTTGAAAGTCTGACAAACCAAGTCGGCGCGCAGTTTTCTAATGTTGGAACTAATAATAAGATAGGTATATAAGTTTGTTATTGCGATAAATATTACCACATGCCTCAGTGGTCGAATTGGGACGACGCCTGCACGGAGAGCGGGAGGTTCCAGGTTCAAACCCTGGCTGGGGTAATATTTTTCGCAATAAATTCTAAATTTTAATTAACATCTTTTAGCTAGCCAATTGTTGTCGAAATTAATAAATATTTTCTTGATTACTAATCCTGAATCCCAAAATGGGTTGCTTAACCGTATTTATTTTTCCCAGAGCAATAGATAAGTTGAAAAGATAAGCATATTAATAAAAATTGCAATGAATTAAGTAAACACAATTTTAAGAAATAAATACAAATGTCTATTTGTCACTATACTGTTCCGTTTTTCCGCGCAAATTGTGCTCCATGTAATATAAGGAAAAACAAACTTGCGGAACAAACGCGTCAAAAATCCGTTGTCAACGCGGATACAGTATACTCCATCAAATTTCGGAGCTGATTGAAAAAGAAAGCTTTTACATACTTCGATTACTTATTATTATATAAAAGTGCCAGTATAATATTATGTATCCAAACATCATGTTGATGATTATTATGAAGTATCTTATGCAAGCAAGGGATGAACCGACAAGATATGCAGAGATAACTATGAGATAACTATCATCATAAACTTGTTTTCTGTTACACAAATATCTTTTATTTATTACATCAGTCGACCGAGTCGACGTCTCGACGTACATACACGCGATAATAGCGGATTCCGTTTTTCCGTTCAAACGTGCGGGACTCAATTCGCGGAAACGCGGAATCTAGTTACTATTCTGTTCCGCGTTTCCGCGTTTCCGCGCTTCATGTACTGTCACCCTGAGTGTCGGCACCTTTGATGTAGAGGGTCCCAGGTCACATGACTCGCCGCCATCTTCTGAGATGTACAAACGCTTAAGAGAGAAAGAGAGGAAAGTATCTTTCTCTCTGTCATACCTACAGGCCGCCATATTCCTAGGTGTACGGAATTGGGAGAAATTGGGAACGTCAGGTGTCGCTCAGTGTCGCTACTGGCCCTACTGGGTATGGTTATATACTGTGGTAAGGTGACACCAGAGAGAAGGATGAGAGCGGTCATGGGCGCATTTTAGCTGTCACCTTATTCCGTGGCGCCTCTATGTCCATAAAATGTGGACATTGAACTACGTATCCAATGTCCACGAATCCCGTAGGTAATGTCCACGATTTTGTGGACCTCTTCCGTGCTACGTCCACGATTTTGTGGTTCTCTTCCGTGCTATGTCCATGATACCGAAAATCAATAAGGTGAATGAGTCAGACAAGGACCGACAAACAATCGCTTCGTTCTTGTCTCACGTATCACGTTACGGTGGGCACGAAGCGAGCTAGCAGCGGCGAAGCCAAATTTTCCTGTTATCCGTCTCGCTTCTCTTACGCGCTGCGTTTCGTTCAATTTCAAAAATTAATATCTCTGGTAATACCTGTCGTAGAGAAATCTTTAAAGAAGCATTTTAAAGCTGAGGAGACAATCTTTTCGAAAAAAATAGGTTAAGTTGCAAAAAATTACAAATTCCAATTGTTATAAGCAATTGAAATGTTTAATTATTTTTTTCACTAAAAAGTACATTTTTTTAAATTTTTAAAATACTGCTATCTCATTTTCTACTTTAATCTGAAAGTACACATATTTTTTATTTTATGAATAAACGATGGATTCTATTTTTTATATAATTTTAATGACTGAGATGCCGTGCCGTTCTCGCGTCCCTGGCTTGACCAAGTGGACAAGCACATTGATTTCTTCGGAAATCTCTTGTAGGAAGAAATGTATGTATAGTATAAATGACATAATATATAATGTTAAATATATAATCAAAATTATAAAAATCATATTTTTTTGTTATAAATATCACATTTTAATCATTATTGTGTAGTATATTCTGGTAAAGTAAATTGTTACTAGGTACTGTATAATTTGACCATTAATTTTCTTTTCTGTTTTGAAATTGCCGAGATTTTACGTAATGAATGTTATGCTCAAATTTTTCTTATTGAGGAATTTATAAAGTTATGAAGAACAGCTTGTAAATTGCAATTTTGTTGAACTGCAGAAGATTAAAAAGTAATAGCGTGGTCACTTACAGGCTTAAAAGACCGAGAGACTTGCCGTAGAGCGCCAAAAGTCAAGGCCTATATAGGAATTTTCCGATAAGAAAAAATAGAGCATAACATTCATTACGTAAAATCTCGGCAATTCAAAACAGAAAAAGGAAATTAATGGTCAAATTATACGTAGTACAGTAACAATAATTACTTACAATATTACACAATAATTATTAAAATATAATATCTATTGATCATAACACATAAATGTGATTTTTGTAATAATTTTGATTATATTCAACATTATATAGGTATTATGTCAATTCATATTATACATATATACTGATATACATTCTTCCTACAAGAGATTTCCGAAGAAATCTATGTGTCGTGCCACTTGGTCGAGCCAGAGACGCGAGCACGGCACGGCATCTTATTGTTAGATATTAAAGTTATATAAGAAATAGGAATCCATTGTTTCTTTATCTTTATAAAATAAAAAATATGTGTATTTTCAGAATAAAGTAGAAAATAAAATAGCATCATTAAAAAAAATTTTTAAATGTATTTTTAATAAAAAAATTAATTCAACATTTTAATTGCTTCTAACAATTGCAATTTGCAATTTTTTGTAACTAAACTATTATTTTCAAAAAGATTGTTTTCTTAGCTTTTAAATTGCTTTTTTAAGGATCTCACGACAAATATAACCAGAGATTAATTTTTGAAGTTGACTTCTTTATTTTTCACGAAAATTGTATTGCTTATAACTTTTGCAAAAAGAAAACATTTTGGATCGAACAAAAAATACGTATCTGCTTATTTTATGTATATTTCATGTAAGTAAAGTTTCACAATCAATTTAAAAAATAAGTCATTTCTCGTCCGATTTGACGTGGAATTGCCCATATGCATAATATAATATATTATAAAAGATGTGTATTTTTTGAAGGGTATAGCAAGATAAGGGAGGGATAACACATGCGGCCCATAAACAAAATTAATTTGGATTAGGGGCATTTTTAAAGGTATAATAATTGAATAACATTATCTGTGGAGAATTCCATATCTCTTTCTCGCTCCATTTCCGGAATATCATAAAATACCGCGTATTTTTTTCTCTGCCGCTATTATAGATATCAAGCTGAGGTTGGATCTCATATATCATAAATCATTTAAGACATTATGAAACATACGTTTTTCTTTAGAATTTTTCAGGCCAAAACTTGACTTGCAGAATCGTTTAAAATATTCAAGAAATGTTTTCGCACGCTCCTTAAGACGTAAAACCTTGGAAAAAATTTAGAATATACCTATGTTACATAAAAGAGTATCTTCCCAATTTTCTTCAGATTTCTTCAAACATGCCACCATATTTTTAAAAAAACTTATTTGTTTCATTGTTTCGTAATAATAAAAATTAAAATCAACAAATACATTGCTTCATTTAACTACAATAATATTGTTTTAATTTTCTTTAATATTCGTGTTATTAATGATAAAGATAATAGCTGTCATCTAAGCAGTTTCTAAGTTGATAATTCACGAATCAATTAGCCTGTTTAATTATGTAAGTAAAGGACAAAGAATTTTCGAAGGCTTATATTGTGAATGATTATTTACATCTTTATAAATCCCAATTTTATGTTTACTTTAAGAATATAAGATTTATGTACAATCACATATATTTATTTGTTCCAATAAAACAATTTAATCTTTGTCACTATAACTCTCGTCAATAAATGAACCAATTCTTCCAGTTGTAAAAATCTTTGTTAAGATTCCTGCTGGTATTCCTGCCTGGATTTCTTACTATTCCTGCCAAATACCGGACATGTAAAAGATAATAAATAATCACTGAAACATGTGAACAACAACGAATAGTCAAGTCCAATCTTACACATTTACACGTGTATTACAAAGTTCCACTTTACCTAACAGAATTAGGTTTATAGTGGACATATAGCACTTGTATACACTTTGTATATTTTTTATGAATCTCAGTTATTTAAGAGAGAATCTTGACTTATTGAAGTTTTTGAAGTTGGGTCCCGGCATATTAATAAAAAAATATACAAAAGTGTATACAGGGTGATTCGAAACAACCTTTTACCGTTGAAAGTACAGATTCGTGACAAAATTCTGAGACGACTTTTTCTCTTGCAAAATTTTGTCTGAAGCTTACTTTCTGAGTTATCAAGCCAAATACTTACCCTATCGCTGGCCGAGTATAGGAGGTAGACAAGAGCGGCGCGACTTACCATTAGACGCGGGCGCTTACATGCTTACATCGGGTACCCGCTGCGCGATCAGTCGATCGATCAATGGATCGAGCTGCGTACCAATATTTACTGCCAGCACAGAAAATCTACAGTTCGCGTTATGCATAGATTTTCAGAACTGGCAATAACATTGGATAACGATAATTACAATGATACACGCACACACATGCAAGCACGTTCACTCACTCGTGTTATTGTTTTCTCTCACAAACTTCACTTAAATACACTTAACTTTACTCTTTTTACTCACATACTTAAAAATGTGCAATTATTATTAACAATACACAATGAGTCACATTACTATGTTTACGCAAGCGTTACTTCTGTAGTAAGTGACTCAAATTATCGTTTACGATAATCCACTCCGCGTAAACGGAGGTTTCTGCATAATTCATTCCGCGTAAACGGGAGTCTAGCAGAATTATCGTAAATTACTACAGAAGTAATGCTCGCGTGAACGTGGTAACTGTCAACTCGCTGTGTTTACAACAAGATGCACTGTTATCCTTTGAGTGTAGAAAGGTGTAGAGGTGCGCGCCATCTCTAGCCATGCGCGCACCTCTACACCTTTCTACACTCAAAGGATAACAGTGCATCTTGTTGTAAACACAGCGAGTTGACAGTTACCACGTTCACGCGAGCATTACTTCTGTAGTAATTTACGATAATTCTGCTAGACTCCCGTTTACGCGGAGTGAATTATCGTAAACGATAATTTGAGTCACTTACTACAGAAGTAACGCTTGCGTAAACATAGTAATGTGACTCATTGTGTATTGTTAATAATAATTGCACATTTTTAAGTATGTGAGTAAAAAGAGTAAAGTTAAGTGTATTTAAGTGAAGTTTGTGAGAGAAAACAATAACACGAGTGAGTGAACGTGCTTGCATGTGTGTGCGTGTATCATTGTAATTATCGTTATCCAATGTTATTGCCAGTTCTGAAAATCTATGCATAACGCGAACTGTAGATTTTCTGTGCTGGCAGTAAATATTGGTACGCAGCTCGACCATTGATCGATCGACTGATCGCGCAGCGGGCACCCGACGTAAGCGCCCGCGTCTAATGGTGAGTCGCGTCGCTCCTGTCTACCTCCTGTACTCGGCCAGCGATAGGGTAAGTATTTCGCTTGATAACTCAGAAAGTAAGCTTCGGACAAAATTTTGCAAAAAGAAAAGTCGTCTCAGAATTTTGTCACGAATCTGTACTTTCAACGGTAAAAGGTTGTTTCGAATTACCCTGTATAAGTGCTATAGTATATCCAACATAAACCTAATTCTTTTGGGTAAAGTGGAATTTTGTGATACACGTGTAAATGTAATGGACATAGGATTATTCGTTGTTGTTTACCTGTTTCTGCGATTATATTTATTATTTTTCAAATGTATTTAGCAGGAATAGTGAGACCAGCAGAAATCTTGCAAGAATTTTTAAAACATGGAAGAATTGACCCAATTATTGACGAGAATAGTGATAAAGATTAAATTGTTGTAATTATATTGCAACAAATAAATATATGTTATTGTATATACTTAAATCTTATAGTTTTTAAAGTAATTATAAAACTGTGATTTATAATAAATATGTAAATAATCATTCACTTATAAGTCTTTGAGAATTCTTTGTCCTTTACTTACATAATTAAACAGCCTAATTGATTTGTGAATTATCAACTTAGAAACAGCTTACAATGGAAACAATCGATTGTTGTAAAAAAAAAACAGAAAAATAATTTTGAAAAATTTTTATCGATGCATTTAATTTTATAAAATTGGAAATGTTAATAAAAATTAATATTATTATTTTATTCCTTTCATTATTCTACGTATGAAATTGTGAAGATAAAGTCATTAAAAAGTGAATACTTTGCAAGATATTTCATATTTTGTATTAAAAATATCATAACAAAATTTGAAATATTTCAGGAAATTTTTAACGAAAGAGAACTTTATTATAGGGTTTTGAACACGTCTCGACAAAGGCTACCAGAATATGCAATAAAAAATAGGGAATTTCATTTAAGGAAACATCAATCACATTGACCTGGCCTTGAAAAGGTTACTCAAGGTCAAGTCCATATTTTCATCATGCGGCCCCCATCAAACCATGTAACTTTTGTCTGAAACATTTTTCTGTATCTTCCACATTTTTTGAGATATTTGCCTGCGGCATTTATGGACATATGTAATATATAAATACAGAAGTATTTACAAATTAAACATGTCCATACATTTCTTTCTTTTATACAAGGTGATTCAAAATAACTATATTGTCCCGCAAATGTTAGATTCCTGACGCGATTGTGAAACGATTTTTTCTGTACCAAAAATTTTCCCAAAGCTTAGTGTTCAGGAAATAATTACCTTATCGCGGGCCAGGTACAGGAGACCTATTCTCGAATCGTTTTCATGAAACTCGCATGCAAAACTCAATGCTTTTCAAATAGGAAGTCGCATACGACAATCATTAGGGCAGGCTCGAAAATACGGTCTTACGAGGTAGGCAAGGCAGGGGCGGCGCGACTCACCGTCGCGGGCGCTTAGGTAAGACCAGGTGAGGCCTGCAGCGATCAGCTGATCGTTGCACACGAGAATACACACACATGCGGACACATTTTCCATCTTTTTCTCTGTCACTCACTCAATTCGTCATTTACGTTTACTGACTCGAAAAATGTGTGTATATTCTCGTGTGTAACGATCAGCTGATCACAGCAGGTGCCTAACTGGCCTTACCTAAGCGCCCGCGACGGTGAGAAACGCCGACCCTGCCTTGCCTACCTCCTGTACCCGGCCCGTGATAAGATAATTATCACGAAAAGTAAGCTTCGAGAAAATTTTTGGTAGAGAAAAAACCGTCTCAGAATCGCGTCAGAAATCAAACATTTGCGGGACAATATAGGTTATTTGGAAAATCACCCTGTATAATTTGTGTTGTTATATGTAGAAAAAATAATTTAAAAAAAAAGTGAAATAATGTAAGAAAATATTTTTGCATTGCATTTTTTATACAAAGTAGAGAGTTTATATAAATGTAAAGTGTTTATAAAACACTTGTTATATATGATTTATAGGCAAATGTTTATCATTACCTCAAAGTTCACATTTCATGAAAAATGCAGTACGAAAATGATCTTATTTATTTTCAGATTCTTCTTGTTGTTATTTTTTCTGCATATACGAACAGAGATTATGCAAGCGAAAAAAATGCTGTGGTACAATTTTATATTATTTTTACGCATTATGTAGATATACATGTAAGGTATATAACATACCTTCTTGCCCATTTCTTCTGGCTAAGTCGGCGACGGGTCAAGTATTTATGTTTGTCGTCTTCCTTCATGATCAATGTTGCTGCAGCAAAATAACATAAAAATTATGTAATGAATAATTGATGTAATATATAAATAATATTTCATAATTCACATGTGCAATACTTACGAATGACAATAGGATCCCTGAATCGATATCTTCGTTGGCTGTCACACGACACAAATCACACGTCGCGACATGCACGATGCGAGATGTTACGCGAGAGTATCGGCTAGGCGCGCGCTATCCGGCCAGCTGGAGGCACGATACCGCGCATTCATTTGTTTACAGGCGCGGATTTGTAACGGCCACGCGCCGTACACGAATGTGTAGGCCGCGTGCATCGGGTGTGCAATATGACATCTCATAGTCATTTTGCCTTTACTCGGATTTTTGCTGTCAATATGTTATGCATAATTATGTGTATCAGTTTTCATATAAAACATTCTGTACAATCCTTGCAATTATCTTTCAATATTTCCCGAGAAATATCCTTTTTACATCAACTTTCCGCGATTACTCTTGTACATTGTCGTACTTTGTAGAAAATCGTATGTACCCAACTGCAAATGTTTAAATAATGTATACATTGTTTTTTATCGTGATAATTTTGCGAAATGAAACAAAGTCAACGTAAGTGCGTACAATTAAAAGTATATAATTACGTGTGCTTCTTCTTATAAAAAGCGATATCTGTATTTTATGTTTCATATAAACGTCTAAACGTAAAGTTATTTGACAGTGAATAATAATTTACAAAATATGATGAGTATATAAAATTATTTTTCAATCATACAAATAATGTACAAGTCGACATTTTGGACAACAACCATTGTCTTTCAGGAAATATTAAATTATGAAATTGTATAATATACCGACGATGAAAGTGAAACACATAATATGAACATAGTGCGTGCTAAAGATACGTAATACGATTTTCAAGTAAACAGACAATAATATTCCAGATATATATTCAAGGGCTGCTCCCCTAGAAATTGTGAAATTGTCATTATGTGTGCGCTTCCCAACGAGTACACTTTCCTTCAGATCCGCGCCGAGAAAACATTAGCAGGCTAACTGGAGTAGCAGTCTGGATCGTATAAGTTGACAATGAGTGACAGCAAAAGGGAGGCAATAATAATCTCTCTCTCGCTCGCTCACTCGACCGCGATGCGCCGAGCGAGCGAGCGAGACATAATATCATTCCCTTCTTCTCGCTGTCACTCACAATCAGCTGATATCGATCGAGAGCGCTAGTTCAGCGAGTACGCTATTGCTTTTTCGGAGCGGATCTGAAGGAGTGTACGGGTTGAAAAGCATAGGTAATGCAAATGTAACAATTTGTAGGGGAGCAGCCCCTGAGTATATACGTGAAATATTACATAATACTGGTGAGCCATTCAAAAGTGATCAAAAACTAAATTTAGCGTGGTATATATGCCCGTGAGGTAACGCTCAATATCGAAATTGCGTGTAGCAGTTTAGTAGGACGTCTGACTGCTAATACGCTGGCCCGGGTTTGATTCTTGTTACTTCCATTTTTTTTCTTGAAATTTTTTTTAGGATTTTTACTATAAGGTAATAATTATTCCATTTCTTCAGAACGGAAAGGCATGTTCAAAATAATTTCCTTTATAAGTAGTCGACACTTACTAATTCTTTTGTAGAACAATAGAACACCAGATATAATAAAGGAACGCATATGTAACGTTTTGAACACAATACGAATCAGAAGAGAATAAAAGATTCAAACCAATCCGTCGACTATTTGTGATTACAATTATTTCGTACATGCCCCATCGTTCAAAAAATAATAGAATAATCATTACTTTATAGTAAAAAAAAAATTATTTTTCAAAAAACAAGTGCAAATAACAAGGATCGAACCCGGGCCAGCGTATTAGCAGTCAGACGCTCTACCGCACTGCTACACGCAACTTCGATGAACGTTACCGCACGGGCATATATACCACGCAGAATCACGCTAAATTTAGTTTTTCTTTACTTTTGAATAGGTAACCAGTGTTACGTAATATTTGACGTATATACTCAGGGGCTGCTCCCAAAATTATTACAGTAGCATTATCCATGCTTCTCAATGCGTATATACTCCTTCAGATCCGCACCGAGAAAGCATCTCGATCGATATCAGCTGAGTGACGGCGAGAAGGAGGGAATGATATTCTGTCTCGCTCGCTCGCTCGGCGCGGCGCGTTGCAGCCTGCAGTGTTGCCACGCATCGGAATTGGAAGTATGCGGTAACATGCAACATGCCAAGCTAACATAATAACAGGATATGGCCCTTGTGCCGAATACCGGCATGTATCGCGAAGATCTTGTTATTGGCTTTACAGATTGCAAAATTCTTTGCAATATATGGGGCATTCTCGCTGAAATTGTCATCTTTTGACCCTGACCTACTCCAATATTTCAGACAATGTGATTTTTGTTAGAAATAGAATTTTTTGGTAACTGTACTTTTTACAACGGTAATATGAGGGAAATATTTAATTCTCTCGACAAATCACTGAGCAAGAATTTGTTCACATAAAAATGAGATACATGCGATACATGTGCATACAAAGATAAAATTTCCTTAAAATAACATACACACACATAAATATGTATTTCTTAATTTCTGGACAGTAATTAGTGACTAGTAACCGATGCATTGTGATTATTGTACTACGAGTAATGCAAAAATCTGGTTATTATAAAAACTTGTGTGAAGTACTATTTCTCTCGGAAGCAAAAGTTTGCCATGCTACAAGGTGCCACAAAGTTCAAAATTTGCAATAAAACTGTAATGAATGTTTTTTATAATTGTAAGAAATGGTTAAATGTACGAAAAAGAATTTTTTTTATCGTATAATTTACTCAAATTAAAACTGTCCACATTGTAATCTATATATATAAAGACCAATGTCCCGACTGACTGACTGACTGACTGACTCATCAACGCCCAGCCCAAACCCCTGAATCTAGAAACATGAAATTCGAGGAGTGTATTCCTCTCATGACGTAAGCACCCACTAAGAAGGGATTTTTAGAAATTCGACCCTTAAGGGTGTGAAAAGGGTTAAAATGTATTTTCACGGATTCGTCAATATCTCTTAGGCCCGATGAGATATCGACTTGGTTCTTGCTTACGAAGGTCACCCATACAAATGCTCAGAAACGTATTTCAGGATTTTGCCCTAAACAACCTCTAAAGGGATAAATCTGGATTTAGGGGTGAATTATAGAACCCGTCGTATCTTCTGTAAATCAATTCCTATGTATTTTTCTTTCGGTTCTTATAGTCGGCCCAACAATTACTTTTAAAAAATAACTTTTGCTTTCGTATTCCACAACAAATTTATTAACAAAAATAATTTCAAGGGTTGTAGGGGAGAGCGGAAGAATTTCGAACATCTAAGAAAAAAGTTAAATAAAGCCGACGATTATTTATCAATTATAGAAGTCTAAATTTTAAATGATACTCCAGTTATTTGGTTTTAAATTACGATAATTAATATTAATATTTATTTGCCATTCGGAGTTACCCGCCGCACGCGGAGCAATGCCGAATCGTAGCTGAGGTAAATACAAACGGGTTTTGCTTATTGTTTAAAATTGTAATTTAAATAAATCTATATATATAAAGACAAATGTCCTGATTGACTCACTGACTCACTGACTCACTCACTCACTCACTCATCAACGCCCAGCCAAAACCCCTGAATCTAGAAACATGAAATTCGGAAAGTATATTCCTCTCATGACGTAAGCACCCACTAAGAAGAAATTTTTAGAAATTTGACCCCTAAGGGGGTGAAAAGGGGGTAAAATTTGATTTCAGAGATTCGTTAATAATCTATATATATAAAGACAAATGTCCTGACTGGTTCACTCACTGACTGACTCACTCATCAAGCCCAGCCCAAACCCTTGAACCTAGAAACATGAAATTCGAGAGGTGTATTCCTCTCATGACGTAAGCACCAACTAAGAACTTTTAAAAGTTCAATCCCTAAGGGAGTGAGAAGGGGTAAAATGTATTTTCACGGATTCGTCAATATCTCTTAAGCCCGATGAGATATCGACTTGGTTCTTGCTTACGAAGGTCACCCATACAAATGCTCGAAAACATATTTCAGGATTTTGCCCTAATCAACCTCTAAAGGGATAAATCTGGATTTAGGGGTGAATTATAGAACCCCCTTTGTATCTCCTGTAAATTAATTAATTAATAGTATTTTTTCGGTTGTTATACTCAGCCCAACAATTATTTTTAAAAAAATAACATTTGCTTCCGTATTCCACAATAAATTTATTAACAAAAATAATTTTAAGGGCCGTAGGGGAGAGTGGAAGAATTGCAAACATCTAAGAGAAAAGTTAAATAAAGCCGACAATTATTTATCAACTATCGAAGTCTTCATTTTAAATGATACTCCAGTTATTTGATTACTTTAAATCGAAAAGTTACTTTAAACTACAGTAATTAATATTTATAGATTTTCAACATGAATTATAATTTTAAACAATAAGCAAAACCCGTTTGTAATTACCCCAGCTACGGCATTGCCCCGCGTGTGATGGGTAGTTTTTTAGACACTGAATTTTTTACAGACATGGTGTCTCTTACAGACACAGGAACTTTTAGAGACATGGTGTCTCTTACAGACACAGAATCTCTTACAAACATAGGCCGGTATTCATAGTCGGATCTTATTTTAAGACTGTCTTAAGTAATGTCTTAAGACGCTAATACGGCTGTGTGATTGGTTCATTACATCTTAAGATTGTACTTAAGACGGTCTTAAATATAAGATCCGACTATGAATACCGGCCATAGTGTCTCTTACAGACATGGTGTCTTTTACAGCCATATGTTGCTGTCTCTCTTATAAACATTATACCTTTTACCGTCTAAGACAAACGTAATGTCTTTTGCAAACGTAAAGAAACACAAATTTTGCTAAATTATGTACTTTGCTACGGTATTTAATTACCGTAAACTGACTCATCAACGCCCAGCCCAACCCCTGAACGTAGAAACATGAAATTTGGGGAGTAGGTACATTTCTTTTATGACGTAAGTTCCCACTAAGAAGGGATTTTTAAAAATTCGACTCTTAAGGGGGTAAAAAGGGGTAAAATATATTTTTACGGATTTTTCAATATCTCTTAGACCCGATGAGATATTGACTTGGTTATTGCTTACAAATACCCACTTATTCCACAATAAATTTATTAACGAAAATAGTTTTAAGGGTATGGGAGAATGGAAGAATTGCGAACATCTAAGGGAAAAGTTAAATAAAGCTGACGATTATTTATCAATTATAGAAGTCTATTTCAAGTAATATTCCAGTTATTTGGCTTTAAATTACAATAATATTTATAAATTTTCAACATGAACAATTTTAAACAATACGCAAAACTTTGCCATTCGGAGTTACTCGACGCACGCGGGGCAATGCCGAATCGTAGCTAGGGTAATTACGAACGGGTTTTGCTTATTGTTTAAAATTATAATTTATGTTGATAATCTGCCTTGAAAGAATCCAAGTAATATCTTTACCTTGAAAAAGTCAAAGTAATCAAGAGACACAGTAGTGCCTCGCGCCAAGTACGCGCAAAGCGAGATCGCCGTGGCTCTATTAACGCGACGCAACGAGTTGCGAATACCCGACATTTTGAGATCTCGATAACTAGCGAACGGATTAAGTTCCAACTAGGCTTAATGGATAGCTTGGACTAAATTCGTATAATAAAAGTGTTTTTATGTTTCCGCTACGTGCCCTACAAGCGGAAATTATGCGATGCAAAACTCGAAGCTGAAAATTTACAATTAAGAAACGTCGGTCTCCGTTTGCTGTGTTCGCCACCGCGGCCCCTCTTCGCATCCCCCCTCCCAACCCTGTACAGAGTGGACCTCGCTTTAACTTACAAAGCATACTTTTCATATACCAACTATTCTCTGCTTTAACAAATTATTTCTGCTACAGATATTAAGCGTCGAAGTTAACAAAGCAGAAATAATTTGTTAAAGCAAAGAATAGTTGGTATATAAAAAGTACATATTTATATAACAACTATTCATCGTACATATAAATATGTACTTTTTATATACCAACTATTCTCTGCTTTAACAAATTATTTCTGTTTCGTTAACTTCGACGCTTAATATCTGTACAGCACATTCTCTGCTATAATAAAAAGACTGTTCAATATACAAACGATTCGCTGCTTTAAATAACTTTCCTTCGTTCATACATCGTCAAATATAACTTTGACACTCGGATTACCGCATTCTTTGACGCAACGGCTGAAATCGATTTTGACTCCAATAAACTTTCGTTTGATTGTAATGAACAATATTATCTCATGACATGATAAAGATGAATTAAAATTATGTTAGTGTTTGTTCGTACTTTTGCTCCAATTTTATCGCTTCAGATTTAAATTTCTTCATCATATTGTTCATTTCCTTCTGTTGTCTATGTACTAACTCATGTCTACAATGGGGCGAGAAATCCTCCGGGGCGAAGCCCGGGTAACCAGCTAGTTAAATATATATTATATTAAAAAATAACTATTGTTCTTTAAAAAAATGTATTCCCATTAAAGTGAAAAAATTAATATAAAATGTGAAAAATTTTAGTGAAAAAAACTTGGCGCTGCTAAACATAATAATATATATTAATGTAACAATTTCTATAAATGGAAAAAGTACTTTAAATTAATGTGTGAAAGTCTCTACATTCACATTGTAATTATTAATTTAATATTTTAAATTAATTATTTATTGCTTTCAAATATTTTAAAATTTGGCAGCGCCAAGTTTTTTTCACTACAATTTTTCACATTTTATATTAATTTTTTCACTTTAATGGGAATACATTTTTTAAAAGAACAATAGTTATTTTTCGATATAATATATATTCAATTAGCGCATAATTTAAAGATATCATTTCTTTTTTTTGTAATAAATATATTACTTCGATTTTTTCAAGGTAAATATATTATTTTGGTTTTTTAAGGTAAAGATATTACTTGGATTTTTTCGAGGTACAAAGATAACTACTTCGATTTTTTCAAGGTACACCACGCGTGCTTGGCGTCTTCTTTTTTACCTTTTTGTAAAAGGTAATTTTGTACGGATATCACCCCTTTTTGTTATAGATACATCAAACGCCATAATGTCTATCGACATCGACATTTATGTCTGATAAAATCAAATGTAAATATTTTTTGTATTATAACTTACAAGAATTATATCTGAGAGTTTGACATCCTTAAATGTGCAGTGTAGTTTGTATAAATTTATAAATCATTAAAAAAATTAAGACAAAATATGAATATATTAGGCAAAGTCAAATTTGTCGAGAGCACATTATGCAGTGTTTGCTATAAATAAATTTTGTCGAAAGAAAAACAGATTTGATACAGAATTTGGCATGTACGATGCTATTGGCAGAATGTCATAGTAGATAATATATGTATAGTAAAGTTTGTTAACAAAATAAGGCAATTAATAATTTAGAATACAAACTACACTGCACATTTAATTAAGGATGTCACTGTCAGATATAATTTTTGTGTTATAATACAAAAAATATTTAAATTTAATTTTATCAGATATATTTGATAGTCATTATTAGAGAAAAAAAGAGAGAGAGAGAGAGAGAGAGATAGAAAGAGAGAGAGAGAGAGAGAGAGAGAGAGAGAACGCGAGCGGGGAACGCGTACGTGACCGCGAGAAAGAGCAATACGTACGATAGATATAACCTTGCGACCCTCGCACAGGGTGTATCCCAGGAACCAGCCATCCGCAAGGCGCGAACTCTGTCACTCCAGCACTGCACTTCGTTCGGAGTGTTCGGACGCGACGACGCGGACGGAATATTTCTCGACGACGCGGACGTCTAAAGCGGCCCATAACATGTACGAGTTTGATTCGCAAACCGGACTCAAACGTTTTTCACCACACACACACACACACTTCCGAATAGTCCCGAAATTTGGCTCGTCGGACGCCGAGCTTGTCTCGTAACATCTCACCCACGAACGAGTGGAAACCGAGCCGAGCCGGACTCGCGACGTGTATGGGCCGCTTTATGGTTATGTTTACATGTGTCACATCACATGCAATCGAATTAACGCCAGCGCCGCATCGCATAACGGCAAGGCTATGAACTGGACAAAATTTTAGACACTACAGCGCCACGCCGCGCGCCGTGGCGAGGATGTGAAAGTGATGACGACGTATCTTAATGTAAAATTTTCAGGTCTGGACTTTTGCATCGAATATATTTTTTCGTAGGGCACGTAGGGGAAAAATAAAAATATTTTTATTATATAAATTTGGTCCAAGCTTTACGATAAGCCTAGTTAGAACTTGATCCGTTCACGGGTTATCGAGATCTAAAAATCTCGGGTACTCACAACTCGTCATATAGAGCCACGGCTGTCTCGCTCCGCGCGTACTTGGCGCGAGACACTACCGTATCTCTTGATTTTTATTTACGATGTATATTATATACATATGTATATGTATTATTACCATGATCCATTCACATTAATTGTACAACACATTGGTTGTAAATTAAATGTTTCGGTAACTATAATTTTTAAAACGATATTATCTGCGAAATATGCAATCCTATCGAGAAATTTTCTAAAATTTGTTTACTTTGAAATGAGCTACATGAGATGCATGTACAAAGAAATTGAAACTTTATTACAATACATGTATATATATTTACTAGCTGGTTACCCGGGCTTCGCCCCGGAGGATTTCTCGCCCCATTGTAGACATGAGTTAGTACATAGACAACAGAGGAAATGAACAATATGATGAAGAAATTTAAATCTGAAGCGATAAAATTGGAGCAAAAGTACGAACAAACACTAACATAATTTTAATTCATCTTTATCATGTCATGAGATAATATTGTTCATTACAATCAAACGAAAGTTTATTGGAGTCAAAATCGATTTCAGCCGTTGCGTCAAAGAATGCGGTAATCCGAGTGTCAAAGTTATATTTGACGATGTATGAACGAAGGAAAGTTATTTAAAGCAGCGAATCGTTTGTATATTGAACAGTCTTTTTATTATAGCAGAGAATGTGCTGTACAGATATTAAGCGTCGAAGTTAACGAAACAGAAATAATTTGTTAAAGCAGAGAATAGTTGGTATATAAAAAGTACATATTTATATGTACGATGAATAGTTGTTATATAAATATGTACTTTTTATATACCAACTATTCTTTGCTTTAACAAATTATTTCTGCTTTGTTAACTTCGACGCTTAATATCTGTAGCAGAAATAATTTGTTAAAGCAGAGAATAGTTGGTATATGAAAAGTATGCTTTGTAAGTTAAAGCGAGGTCCACTCTGTACAGGGTTGGGAGGGGGGATGCGAAGAGGGGCCGCGGTGGCGAACACAGCAAACGGAGACCGACGTTTCTTAATTGTAAATTTTCAGCTTCGAGTTTTGCATCGCATAATTTCCGCTTGTAGGGCACGTAGCGGAAACATAAAAACACTTTTATTATACGAATTTAGTCCAAGCTATCCATTAAGCCTAGTTGGAACTTAATCCGTTCGCTAGTTATCGAGATCTCAAAATGTCGGGTATTCGCAACTCGTTGCGTCGCGTTAATAGAGCCACGGCGATCTCGCTTTGCGCGTACTTGGCGCGAGGCACTACTGTGTCTCTTGATTACTTTGACTTTTTCAAGGTAAAGATATTACTTGGATTCTTTCAAGGCAGATTATCAACATAAATTATAATTTTAAACAATAAGCAAAACCCGTTCGTAATTACCCTAGCTACGATTCGGCATTGCCCCGCGTGCGTCGAGTAACTCCGAATGGCAAAGTTTTGCGTATTGTTTAAAATTGTTCATGTTGAAAATTTATAAATATTATTGTAATTTAAAGCCAAATAACTGGAATATTACTTGAAATAGACTTCTATAATTGATAAATAATCGTCAGCTTTATTTAACTTTTCCCTTAGATGTTCGCAATTCTTCCATTCTCCCATACCCTTAAAACTATTTTCGTTAATAAATTTATTGTGGAATAAGTGGGTATTTGTAAGCAATAACCAAGTCAATATCTCATCGGGTCTAAGAGATATTGAAAAATCCGTAAAAATATATTTTACCCCTTTTTACCCCCTTAAGAGTCGAATTTTTAAAAATCCCTTCTTAGTGGGAACTTACGTCATAAAAGAAATGTACCTACTCCCCAAATTTCATGTTTCTACGTTCAGGGGTTGGGCTGGGCGTTGATGAGTCAGTTTACGGTAATTAAATACCGTAGCAAAGTACATAATTTAGCAAAATTTGTGTTTCTTTACGTTTGCAAAAGACATTACGTTTGTCTTAGACGGTAAAAGGTATAATGTTTATAAGAGAGACAGCAACATATGGCTGTAAAAGACACCATGTCTGTAAGAGACACTATGGCCGGTATTCATAGTCGGATCTTATATTTAAGACCGTCTTAAGTACAATCTTAAGATGTAATGAACCAATCACACAGCCGTATTAGCGTCTTAAGACATTACTTAAGACAGTCTTAAAATAAGATCCGACTATGAATACCGGCCTATGTTTGTAAGAGATTCTGTGTCTGTAAGAGACACCATGTCTCTAAAAGTTCCTGTGTCTGTAAGAGACACCATGTCTGTAAAAAATTCAGTGTCTAAAAAACTACCCATCACACGCGGGGCAATGCCGTAGCTGGGGTAATTACAAACGGGTTTTGCTTATTGTTTAAAATTATAATTCATGTTGAAAATCTATAAATATTAATTACTGTAGTTTAAAGTAACTTTTCGATTTAAAGTAATCAAATAACTGGAGTATCATTTAAAATGAAGACTTCGATAGTTGATAAATAATTGTCGGCTTTATTTAACTTTTCTCTTAGATGTTTGCAATTCTTCCACTCTCCCCTACGGCCCTTAAAATTATTTTTGTTAATAAATTTATTGTGGAATACGGAAGCAAATGTTATTTTTTTAAAAATAATTGTTGGGCTGAGTATAACAACCGAAAAAATACTATTAATTAATTAATTTACAGGAGATACAAAGGGGGTTCTATAATTCACCCCTAAATCCAGATTTATCCCTTTAGAGGTTGATTAGGGCAAAATCCTGAAATATGTTTTCGAGCATTTGTATGGGTGACCTTCGTAAGCAAGAACCAAGTCGATATCTCATCGGGCCTAAGAGATATTGACGAATCCGTGAAAATACATTTTACCCCTTCTCACTCCCTTAGGGATTGAACTTTTAAAAGTTCTTAGTTGGTGCTTACGTCATGAGAGGAATACACCTCTCGAATTTCATGTTTCTAGGTTCAAGGGTTTGGGCTGGGCTTGATGAGTGAGTCAGTCAGTGAGTGAACCAGTCAGGACATTTGTCTTTATATATATAGATTATTAACGAATCTCTGAAATCAAATTTTACCCCCTTTTCACCCCCTTAGGGGTCAAATTTCTAAAAATTCCTTCTTAGTGGGTGCTTACGTCATGAGAGGAATATACTTCCCGAATTTCATGTTTCTAGATTCAGGGGTTTTGGCTGGGCGTTGATGAGTGAGTGAGTGAGTGAGTCAGTGAGTCAGTGAGTCAGTCAGGACATTTGTCTTTATATATATAGATTTATTTAAATTACAATTTTAAACAATAAGCAAAACCCGTTTGTATTTACCTCAGCTACGATTCGGCATTGCTCCGCGTGCGGCGGGTAACTCCGAATGGCAAATAAATATTAATATTAATTATCGTAATTTAAAACCAAATAACTGGAGTATCATTTAAAATTTAGACTTCTATAATTGATAAATAATCGTCGGCTTTATTTAACTTTTTTCTTAGATGTTCAAAATTCTTCCGCTCTCCCCTACAACCCTTGAAATTATTTTTGTTAATAAATTTGTTGTGGAATACGAAAGCAAAAGTTATTTTTTTAAAAGTAATTGTTGGGCCGACTATAAGAACCGAAAGAAAAATACATAGGAATTAATTTACAGAAGATACGACGGGTTCTATAATTCACCCCTAAATCCAGATTTATCCCTTTAGAGGTTGTTTAGGGCAAAATCCTGAAATACGTTTCTGAGCATTTGTATGGGTGACCTTCGTAAGCAAGAACCAAGTCGATATCTCATCGGGCCTAAGAGATATTGACGAATCCGTGAAAATACATTTTAACCCTTTTCACACCCTTAAGGGTCGAATTTCTAAAAATCCCTTCTTAGTGGGTGCTTACGTCATGAGAGGAATACACTCCTCGAATTTCATGTTTCTAGATTCAGGGGTTTGGGCTGGGCGTTGATGAGTCAGTCAGTCAGTCAGTCAGTCGGGACATTTGTCTTTATATATATAGATTGGCGCATAATTTAAAGATCATTTCTTTTTTTTTGTAATAAATATATTACTTCGATTTTTTCAAGGTAAATATATTGCTTTGGTTTTTTAAAGTAAAGATATTACTTGGATTTTTTCGAGGTACAAAGATAACTACTTCGATTTTTTCAAGGTACACTACGCGTGCTTGGCGTTTTCTTTTTTACCTTTTTGTAAAAGGTAATTTTGTACGGATAGAGGTGAACAAAAAAAAAATCTTCACTGACGCTAGTAAAACTGTATTCATAATTATAAAGAAAAAAAAATAAAGATCCACCAAGCTCAGTGGCAAGTTTTATTGGTCGCTGTCACCATCCTTTCATACACGGGTAGCGGCGCCGTCGCGCTATCACCCTTTTTTCAGGTACCAGTTTGCGATTACGTCGCTAACGCCGTGACTCTCTCGTACAAATAACGACACATATCCTTGCGATGCAGGCGTTGCGGGAACATATCCTTGCGGTGCAGTCGTTGCCGGCACATATCCTTGCGGTGCAGGGATTCGAACCTGAGTACCCTTGGGTGACAAGCGCGCGTTTTACCACTGAGCCACTGTGGATCACTACCTCTTATCAATCGAAATGTATATTTATGTTACACTGCTATGTATACATATAATGTACGTTTATATATATATATATGCATTATATACATATATATGCATATACACACATATATATGTATTGTATATACACATATAATATACACATATAATATATATATATACATATATATATATATATATATATATATAAATATATATATATATATATATATATATATAAGTATATATATTATATATACATATATATAAAGGTACAAGTAGTAGCTTGCGGTATGAATGAGTTAATATTTAGGCTCTATAGAAATGCGATTAACATGAATATAGGCTTAATTAAATATATTGAGAATTCCTTTCTATAGTACTTTTATAAAATTGAATAAATTTATTTCTGGACAAGTTAATGTATTCGGATATTGAGTGCGTCTTCTTGTAATAATTTTTTCCGGGACTGTTAGGTAAAACATTAAATGGCGTTTGTGAAACTAAATATGGCTCTCTATAGAGAGGAAACTCGTGTGATAAAATTTAGTTCTAACGGAAATATAAGCACGCTGATTGCATTTGGTAGGTTTCCAACGGAAATTTCTGAATATAATTTTAAATAAAAGCTTTTCTCGTGATCCTTAATTGTTTCAATCTTAATTAATCAAGCTGTATCTCTATTTCTATCAATTTATTCTTAATCCTAAATTATTTTTATAAATTTTATATAAGGTTATATATGTTTTATCAAACAAACATTATTTATATGAATGTTAATATTAATATTGAGCTCTATGAAAGCGTAAGTAACATGTAAAAATATTTAAGCATAATTATATAATATTGAAGCTAGATTATATATTAGAGCTCATATAAGTAAAATTAAATTTTGGCGTCGGGACGTCACACTCTACGTCTTCTCTGATGGAATAGAGCTACGGGTCCGGTGAAGCCTTATAGTTTTCGACGTGCTGCACCCATTTGTTCCTATACATTAGCCCCGTATCTCTTATAGTTTAAGAGATATCAACGAAATAATTGATTTTTGTGTTTCTACGTCTTCTCTGACGGAATAGAGCTACTGGACCGGTGAAGCCTTATAGTTTTCGACGCGCTGCACACATTTGTTCCTATACATTAGCCCCGTATTCCTTATACTTTAAGAGATATCAACGAAGACATGGATTTTTGTGTCTCTACGTCTTCTCTGTCCTTCTCTGTCGGGATATCGCTGCGGCATCTATGAAGTCTTATTGTTTTCGTCGCGCTGCACACTTTTGGTCCTATACATTAACCCCGTATTCCTTATACTTTAAGAGATATCAACGAAGACATGGATTTTTGTGTTTCTACGTCTTCTCTGACGGGATATCGCTACGGCATCTATAAATTCTTATTGTTTTTGACGCGTTGCACACTATTGGTCCTATACATTAGCCCCGTATCTCTTATAGTTTAAAAGATATCAACGAAATAATAGATTTTTGTGTTTCCATGTCTCCTCTGCCGGAATAGAGCTACGGGACCGGTGAAGCCTTATAGTTCTCGGTGCGCTGCACACTTTTGGTCGTATACATTAGTCCCGTATCTCTTATAGTTTCAGAGATATCAACAAAATAATGGATTTTTGTGTTTGTACGTCTTCTCTGACGGAATAGAGCTACGGGACCGGTAAAGTCTTAGTTTTCCACGCGCTGCACATTTTTGGTCCTATACATTAACCCCGTATCTCTTATAGTTTAAGAGATATGAAAGAAATAATTGATTTTTGTGTTTCTACGTCTTCTCTGACGGAATAGAGCTACGGGATTGGTGAAGCCTTACAGTTCTCGGCGCGCTGCACACTTTTGGTCCTATACATTAGCCCCGTATCTCTTATACTTTAAGAGATATTAACGAAAACATGGATTTTTGTGTCTCTACGTTTTCTCTAACGGGATATCGCTACGGTATCTATGAAGTCTTATTGTTTTCGAAACGTTGCACACTTTTGGTCCTATACATTAACCTCGTATCCCTTATAGTTTAAGAGATATCAACGAAATAATGGATTTTTGTGTTGCTACGTCTTCTCTGACGGAATAGAGCTACGGGACCGTAAAGCCTTACAGTTTTCGACGCGCTGCACACATTTGTACCCATACATTAGCCCCGTATCTCTTATGGTTTAAGAGATATCAACAAAATAATGGATTTTTGTGTTTCTACGTTTTCTCTCACGGAATAGAGCTACGGGACCGGTGAAGCCTTATAGTTTCTTATACATTAGCCCCGTATCTTTTATAGTTTAAGAAATATGAACGAAATAATAGATTTTTTTGTTTCTATGTCTTCTCTAACGGGATATCGCTACTGCATCTATGAAGTCTTATTGTTTTCGACGCGCTGCGCACTTTAGGTCCTATACATTAACCCTGTATCTCTTATACTTTAAGAGATATTAACGAAAACATTGGTTTTTGTGTCTGTACGTCTTCTCTGACGGGATATCGCTACTGCATATATGAAGTCTTATTGTTTTTGACGCGCTGCACACTTTTGGTCTTATACATTAACACCGTATCCCTTATACTTTAAGAGATATCAACGAAGGCATGGATTTTTGTGTCTCTACGTCTTCTCTGTCTTTCTCTGTCGGGATATCGCTACGGCATCTATGAAGTCTTATTGTTTTCGACGCGCTGCACACTTTTGGTCCTATACATTAATCCCGTATCCCTTATACTTTGTGATATCAACGAAGACATGGATTTTTGTGTCTCTACGTTTTCTCTGACGGGATATCGTTACGGCATCTATGAAGTCTTATTGTTTTCGGCGCGCTGCACACTTTTGGTCCTATACATTAACCCCTTATTCCTTATACTTTAAGAGATATCAACGAAGACATGGATTTTTTAGTCTCTACGTCTTCTCTGACTTGATATCGCTACGGCAACTACGAATTCTTATTGATTTCGATGCGCTGCACACTTTAGGTCCTATACATTAACACCGTATCCTTTATAGTTTATGAGATATCAACGAAATAATGGATTTTTGTGTTTCTACGTTTTCTTTGACGGAATAGAACTACGGGACCGGTAAAACCTTATTGTTTTCCACGCGCTGCACACTTTTGGTCCTATACATTAGCCCCGTATCTCTTATAGTTTAAGAGATATAAACGAAATAATTAATTTTCGTGTTTCTACGTCTTCTCTGACGGAATAGAGCTACGGGACCGGTGAAGCCTTACAGTTCTCGGCGCGCTGCACACTTTTGGTCCTATATATTAGTTCCGTATCTCTTATAGTTTAAGAGATATCAACGAAATAATAGATTTGTGCGTTTCTACGTTTTCTTTGACGGAATAGAGCTACGGGACCGGTGAAGCCTTATAGTTTCCTATACATTAGCCCCGTAACTTTTATAGTTTAAGAGATATGAACGAAATAATAGATTTTTGTGTTTCTATGTCTTCTCTAACGGGATATCGCTACTGCATCTATGAAGTCTTATTGTTTTCGACGCGCTGCGCACTTATGGTCCTATACATTAACCCTGTATCCCTTATACTTTAAGAGATATTAACGAAAACATTGGTTTTTGTGTCTGTACGTCTTCTCTGACGAAATATCGCTACTGCATATATGATGTTCTTATTGTTTTCGAGGCGCTGCACACATTTGGTCTTATACATTAACCGTTATCCTTATAGTTTAAGAGATATCAACAAAACATTGATTTTGTGTTCTACGTCTTCTCTGACGGGGATATCGTTACGGCATCTATGAATCTTATTGTTTTCGTCGCGCTGCACACTTTCGGTCCTACACATTAACCCCGTAAACCTTACACCTTAGATATCAACGAAGACATGGATTTTTGAGTCTCTACGTCGTCTCGGACTTGATATCGCTACGGCATCTACGAATTCTTATTGTTTTCCTGCGCTGCACACTTTTGGGTCATATACATTAATTCCCGTAATCTATATAGTCTTAGGATGATATCAACGAAATAATGGATTTTTGTGTTTCTACGTTTTCTCTGACGGATATAGTATACGGGCCAGGCTATAAGCGTTATTGTTTTCGACGCGCTGCACACTTTTGGTCCTATACATTAGCCCAGCATCTCTTATAGTGTAAGAGATATGAACGAAATAATTGATTTTTGTGTTTCTACGTCTTCTCTGACGGAATAGAGCTACGGGACCGGTGAAGCCTTACAGTTCTCGGCGCGCTGCACACTTTTGGTCCTATATATTAGCCCCGTATCTCTTATAGTTTAAGAGATATCAACGAAATAATAGATTTGTGCGTTTCTACGTTTTCTTTGACGGAATAGAGCTACGGGACCGGTGAAGCCTTATAGTTTCCTATACATTAGCCCCGTATCTTTTATAGTTTAAGAGATATGAACGAAATAATAGATTTTTGTGTTTTTATGTCTTCTCTAACGGGATATCGCTACTGCATCTATGAAGTCTTATTGTTTTCGACGCGCTGCGCACTTATGGTACTATACATTAACCCTGTATCCCTTATACTTTAAGAGATATTAACGAAAACATTGGTTTTTGTGTCTGTACGTCTTCTCTGACGGGATATCGCTACTGCATATATGATGTCTTATTGTTTTCGACGCGCTGCACACATTTGGTCCTATACATTAACCTTGTATCCCTTATACTTTAAGAGATATTAACGAAAACATTGGTTTTTGTGTCTCTACGTCTTCTCTGACGGGATATCGATACGGCATCTATGAAGTCTTATTGTTTTCGACGCGTTGCACACTTTTGGTCTTATACATTAACTCCGTATCCCTTATACTTTAAGAGATATCAACGAAGACATGGATTTTTGTGTCTCTACGTCTTCTCTGTCTTTCTCTGTCGGGATATCGCTACGGCATCTATGAAGTCTTATTGTTTTCGACGCGCTGCACACTTTTGGTCCTATACATTAATCCCGTATCCCTTATAGTTTAAGAGATATCAACGAAATAATAGATTTTTGTGTTTCTATGTCTTCCTCTGACGGAATAGAGCTACGGGACCGGTGAAGCCTTATAGTTCTCGGTGCGCTGCACACTTTTGGTCCTATACAATAGCCCCGTATCCCTTATACTTTAAGAGATATCAACGAAGAAATGGATTTTTGTGTCTCTACGTCTTCTCTGTCCTTCTCTGTCGGGATATCGCTACGGCATCTATAAAGTTTTATTGTTTTCGACGCGCTGCACACTTTTGGTCCTATACATTAACCCCCTATTCCTTATACTTTAAGTGATATCAACAAAGACATGGATTTTTGTGTCTCTACGTCTTCTCTGACTGGAATAGAGCTACGGGTCCGGTGAAAGCCTTATAGTTTTCGACGCGCTGCACCACTTTTGTCCTATACATTAGCCCCGCATCTCTTATAGTTTAAGAGATATCAAAGAAATAATTGATTTTTGTGTTTCTACGTTTTCTCTGACGGAATAAAGCAACGGGACCGGTGAAACCTTATAGTTTTCGACGCGCTGCACACATTTGTTCCTATACATTAGCCCCGTATTCCTTATACTTTAAAAGATATCAACGAAGACATGGATTTTTGTGTCTCTACGTCTTCTCTGACTTGATATCGCTACGGCATCTACGAAGTCTTATTGTTTTCGATGCGCTGCACACTTTTGGTCCTATACATTAACCCCGTATTCCTTATAGTTTAAGAGATATCAACGAAATAATGGATTTTTGTGTTTCTACGTTTTCTCTGACGGAATAGAGTTACAGGCCCGGTAAAGGTTTATAGTTTTCCACGCGCTGCACACTTTTGGTCCTATACATTAGCCCTGCATCTCTTATAGTTTAAGAGATATGAACGAGATAATTGATATTTGTGTTTCTACGTCTTCTCTGACGGGATATCGCTACGGCATCTATGAAGTCTTATTGTTTTCGACGCGCTGCACACTTTTGGTCCTATACATTAACCCCGTATCCCTTATAGTTTAAGAAATATCAACGAAATAATAGATTTTTGTGTCTCTACGTCTTCTCTGACGGGATATCGCTACGGCATCTATAAATTCTTATTGTTTTCGTCGCGCTGCACACTTTTGGTCCTACACATTAACCCCGTAAACCTTACACCTTAGATATCAACGAAGACATGGATTTTTGAGTCTCTACGTCTTCTCTGACTTGATATCGCTACGGCATCTACGAAGTCTTATTGTTTTCGATGCGCTGCACACTTTTGGTTATATACATTAACCCCGTATCCTATATAGTTTAAGAGATATCAACGAAATAATGGATTTTTGTGTTTCTACGTTTTCTCTGACGGAATAGAGTTACGGGCCCGGTAAAGGTTTATAGTTTTCCACGCGCTGCACACTTTTGGTCCTACACATTAGCCCTGCATCTCTTATAGTTTAAGAGATATGAACGAAATAATTGATATTTGTGTTTCTACGTCTTCTCTGACGGAATAGAGCTACGGGACCGGTGAAGGCTTATAGTTCTCGGTGCGCTGCACACTTTTGGTCCTATACATTAGTCCCGTATTCCTTATACTTTAAGTGATATCAACGAAGACATGGATTTTTGTGTCTTTACGTCTTCTCTGACGGGATATCGCTACGGCATCTATGAAGTCTTATTGTTTTCGACGCGTTGCACACTTTTGGTCCTATACATTAACCCCGTATCCCTTATAGTTTAAGAGATATCAACGAAATAATAGATTTTTGTGTCTCTACGTCTTCTCTGACGGGATATCGCTACGGCATCTATAAATTCTTATTGTTTTCGACGCGCTGCACACTATTGGTCCTATACATTAGCCCCGTATCTCTTATAGTTTAAAAGATATCAACGAAATAATAGATTTTTGTGTTTCCATGTCTCCTCTGACGGAATAGAGCTACGGGACCGGTGAAGCCTTATAGTTCTCGGTGCGCTGCACACTTTTGGTCCTATACATTAGTCCCGTATTCCTTATACTTTAAGTGATATCAACGAAGACATGGATTTTTGTGTCTCTACGTCTTCTCTGACGGGATATCGCTACGGCATCTATGAAGTCTTATTGTTTTCGACGCGCTGCACACTTTTGGTCCTATACATTAACCCCGTATCCTTATAGTTTATGAGATATCAACGAAATAATGGATTTTTGTGTTTCTACGTTTTCTTTGACGGAATAGAACTACGGGACCGGTAAAGCCTTATTGTTTTCCACGCGCTGCACACTTTTGGTCCTATACATTAGCCCCGTATCTCTTATAGTTTAAGAGATATAAACGAAATAATTAATTTTTGTGTTTCTACGTCTTCTCTGACGGAATAGAGCTACGGGACCGGTGAAGCCTTATAGTTCTCGGCGCGCTGCACACTTTTGGTCCTATACATTAACTTCGTAAACCTTATACCTTAGATATCAACGAAGACATGGATTTTTGAGTCTCTACGTCTTCTCTGACTTGATATCGCTACGGCATCTATGAAATCTTATTCTTTTCGATGCGCTGCACATTTTTGGTCCTATACATTAATCCCGTATTCTTTATACTTTAAGTGATATCAACGAAGACATAAATTTTTGTGTCTCTACGTCTTCTCTGACGGGATATCGTTACGGCATCTATGAAGTCTTATTGTTTTCGTCGCGCTGCACACTTTCGGTCCTACACATTAACCCCGTAAACCTTACACCTTAAGAGATATCAACGAAATAATGGGTTTTTGTGTTTCTACGACTTCTCTGACGGGATATCGCTACGCCATCTATGAAGTCTTATTGTTTTCGACGCGCTGCACACTTTTGGTCCTATACATTATCCCCGTATCTCTTATAGTTTAAGAAATATCAAAAAATAATGGATTTTTGTGTTTCTACGTCTACTCTGACGGGATATCGCTACGGCATCTATAAAGTCTTATTGTTTTCGACGCGCTGCACACTTTTGGTCCTATACATTAGCCCCGTATCTCTTATAGTTTAAGAGATATCAACGAAATAATGAGTTTTTGTGTTTCTACGACTTCTCTGACGGGATATCGCTACGGCATCTATAAAGTCTTATTGTTTTCGACGCGCTGCACACGTTTGGTCCTATACATTAGCCCCGTATCTCTTATAGTTTAAGAGATATCAACGAAATAATGAGTTTTTGTGTTTCTACGACTTCTCTGACGGGATATCGCTACGCCATCTATGAAATCTTATTGTTTTCGACGCGCTGCACACTTTTGGTCCTATACATTAGCCCCGTATCTCTTATAGTTTAAGAGATATCAAAAAATAATGGATTTTTGTGTTTCTACGTCTTCTCTGACGGAATAGAGCTACGGAACCGCTGAAGCCTTATAGTTTTCGACGCGCTGCACACTTTTGGTCCTATACATTAGACCCGTATCTCTTATAGTTTAAGAGATATCAACAAAATAAATGATTTTGTGTTTCTACGACTTCTCTGAGGGGATATCGCTACGCCATCTATGAAATCTTATTGTTTTTGACGCGCTGCACACTTTTGGTCCTATACATTAGCCCCGTATCTCTTATAGTTTAAGAGATATCAACGAAATAATGGGTTTTTGTGTTTCTACGACTTCTCTGACGGGATATCGCTACGCCATCTATGAAGTCTTATTGTTTTCGACGCGCTGCACACTTTTGGTCCTATACATTATCCCCGTATCTCTTATAGTTTAAGAAATATCAAAAAATAATGGATTTTTGTGTTTCTACGTCTACTCTGACGGGATATCGCTACGGCATCTATAAAGTCTTATTGTTTTCGACGCGCTGCACACTTTTGGTCCTATACATTAGCCCCGTATCTCTTATAGTTTAAGAGATATCAACGAAATAATGGGTTTTTGTGTTTCTACGACTTCTCTGACGGGATATCGCTACGCCATCTATGAAATCTTATTGTTTTCGACGCGCTGCACACTTTTGGTCCTATACATTAGCCCCGTATCTCTTATAGTTTAAGAGATATCAAAAAAATAATGAATTTTTGTGTTTCTACGTCTTCTCTGACGGAATAGAGCTACAGGACTGGTAAAGCTTTATAGTTTTTGACGCGCTGCACACTTTTGGTCCTATGAATTAGTCCCGTATCTCTTATAGTTTAAGAGATATCAACGAAATAATGAGTTTTTGTGTTTCTACGACTTCTCTGACGGGATATCGCTACGCCATCTATGAAGTCTTATTGTTTTCGACGCGCTGCACACTTTTGGTCCTATACATTAGCCCCGTATCTCTTATAGTTTAAGAAGATATCAAAGAAATAATGGATTTTTGTGTTTCTACGTCTTCTCTGACGGGATATCGCTACGCCATCTATGAAGTCTTATTGTTTTCGACGCGCTGCACACTTTTGGTCCTATACATTAGCCCCGTATCTCTTATAGTTTAAGAGATATCAAAGAAATAATGGATTTTTGTGTTTCTACGTCTTCTCTGACGGAATAGAGCTACGGAACCGGTGAAGCCTTATTGTTTTCGACGCGCTGCACACTTTTGGTCCTATACATTATCCCGTATCTCTTATAGTTTAAAGATATCAACGAAATAATGGTATTTTGTGTTTCTACGACTTCTCGGCGGGATATCGCTACGCCATCTATGAAATCTTATTGTTTTTGACGCGCTGCACACTTTTGGTCTTATACATTAGCTCCGTATCTTTTATAGTTTAAGAGATATTAAAAAACATAAATTTTTGTGTCTCTACGTCTTCTCTGACGGGATATCGTTACGGCATCTATGAAGTCTTATTGTTTTCGTCGCGCTGCACACTTTTGGTCCTATACATTAACCCCGTAAACCTTACACCTTAGATATCAACGAAGACATGGATTTTTGAGTCTCTACGTCTTCTCTGACTTGATATCGCTACGGCATCTACGAAGTCTTATTGTTTTCGATGCGCTGCACACTTTTGGTCCTATACATTAACCCCGTATCCTATATAGTTTAAGAGATATCAACGAAATAATGGATTTTTGTGTTTCTACGTTTTCTCTGACGGAATAGAGTTACGCGCCCGGTAAAGGTTTATAGTTTTCCACGCGCTGCACACTTTTGGTCCTATACATTAGCCCAGCATCTCTTATAGTGTAAGAGATATGAACGAAATAATTGATTTTTGTGTTTCTACGTCTTCTCTGACGGAATAGAGCTACGGGACCGGTGAAGCCTTACAGTTCTCGGCGCGCTGCACACTTTTGGTCCTATATATTAGCCCCGTATCTCTTATAGTTTAAGAGATATCAACGAAATAATGGATTTGTGCGTTTCGTGTCTCTCTGACGGAATAGAGCTACGGGACCGGTGAAGCCTTATAGTTCTCGGTGCGCTGCACACTTTAGGTCCCGTATACATTTACTTAGTAAACTTGCACCTTAGAGATATCAACGAAATACATAGATTTTGTGTTTTACTGTCTTCTCTGAACGGGATATCGCTACTGCATCTATGAAGTCTTATTGTTTTCGACGCGCTTGCAGCACTTTTGGTCCTATACATTAACCCTGTATCCCTTATAGTTTAAGAGATATTCAACGAAATAATAGATTTTTGTGTCTGCTACGTCTTCTCTGACGGGATATCTTACTGCATATATGAATGTCTTATTGTTTTCGTACGCGCTGCACACCTTTGGTCCTATACATTAACCCTTGTAAACCTTACCTTTAAGAGTATTCAACGAAAGACATGGATTTTTGTAGTCTCTACGTCTTCTCTGACGGGATATTGAAACAGCATCTATGAAGTCGTATTGTTTTCGACGCGTTGCACACTTTTGGTCTTATACATTAACTCCGTATCCCTTATACTTTAAGAGATATCAACGAAGACATGGATTTTTGTGTCTCTACGTCTTCTCTGTCTTTCTCTGTCGGGATGTCGCTACGGCATCTATGAAGTCTTATTGTTTTTGACGCGCTGCACACTTTTGGTCCTATACATTAATCCCGTATCCCTTATACTTTGTGATATCAACGAAGACATGGATTTTTGTGTCTCTACGTCTTCTCTGACGAGATATCGTTACGGCATCTATGAAGTCTTATTGTTTTCGGCGCGCTGCACACTTTTGGTCCTATACATTAACCCCTTATTCCTTATACTTTAAGAGATATCAACGAAGACATGGATTTTTGAGTCTCTACGTCTTCTCTGACTTGATATCGCTACGGCATCTATGAAATCTTATTCTTTTCGATGCGCTGCACATTTTTGGTCCTATACATTAATCCCGTATCTCTTATAGTTTAAGGAATATCAACGAAGACATATGAATTTTTGTGTTTCTACGTCTACTCTGACGGGATATCGCTACGGCCATCTATGAAAGTCTTATTGTTTTCGTACGCGCTGCACACTTTTGGTCCTACTACATTAACCCGTAATCCTTACTACCTTAAGAGATATCAACGAAGATCATGGATTTTTGAGTCTCTACGACTTTCTCTGACGTGATATCGCTACGGCATCTACTGAATTCTTATTGATTTTCGACTGCGCTGCACACTTTTGGTCCTATACATTAACCCCGTATCTCTTAAGTTTATGAGATATCAACGAAATAATGGATTTTTGTGTTTCTACGATCTTCTCTGACGGGAATAGAACTACGGGACCGGTATAAAGTCCTTATTGTTTTCCGACGCGCTGCACACTTTCTGTCCTATTACATTAGCCCCGTATCTCTTATAGTTTAAGAGATATAAACGAAATAATGGAATTTTTGTGTCTCTACGTCTTCTCTGACGAGATATCGTTACGGCATCTATGAAGTCTTATTGTTTTCGGCGCGCTGCACACTTTTGGTCCTATACATTAACCCCTTATTCCTTATACTTTAAGAGATATCAACGAAGACATGGATTTTTGAGTCTCTACGTCTTCTCTGACTTGATATCGCTACGGCATCTATGAAATCTTATTCTTTTCGATGCGCTGCACATTTTTGGTCCTATACATTAATCCCGTATTTTTTATACTTTAAGTGATATCAACGAAGACATAAATTTTTGTGTCTCTACGTCTTCTCTGACGGGATATCGTTACGGCATCTATGAAGTCTTATTGTTTTCGTCGCGCTGCACACTTTTGGTCCTACACATTAACCCCGTAAACCTTACACCTTAGATATCAACGAAGACATGGATTTTTGAGTCTCTACGTTTCTCTGACTTGATATCGCTACGGCATCTACGAATTCTTATTGATTTCGATGCGCTGCACACTTTTGGTCCTATACATTAACCCCGTATCCTTTATAGTTTATGAGATATCAACGAAATAATGGATTTTTGTGTTTCTACGTTTTCTCTGACGGAATAGAACTACGGGACCGGTAAAGCCTTATTGTTTTCCACGCGCTGCACACTTTTGGTCCTATACATTAGCCCCGTATCTCTTATAGTTTAAGAAATATAAACGAAATAATTAATTTTTGTGTTTCTACGTCTTCTCTGACGGAATAGAGCTACGGGACCGGTGAAGCCTTATAGTTCTCGGCGCGCTGCACACTTTTGGTCCTATACATTAACTTCGTAAACCTTATACCTTAGATATCAACGAAGACATGGATTTTTGAGTCTCTACGTCTTCTCTGACTTGATATCGCTACGGCATCTATGAAATCTTATTCTTTTCGATGCGCTGCACATTTTTGGTCCTATACATTAATCCCGTATTCCTTATACTTTAAGTGATATCAACGAAGACATAAATTTTTGTGTCTCTACGTCTTCTCTGACGGGATATCGTTACGGCATCTATGAAGTCTTATTGTTTTCGTCGCGCTGCACACTTTTGGTCCTATACATTAACCCCGTAAACCTTACACCTTAGATATCAACGAAGACATGGATTTTTGAGTCTCTACGTCTTCTCTGACTTGATATCGCTACGGCATCTACGAAGTCTTATTGTTTTCGATGCGCTGCACACTTTTGGTCCTATACATTAACCCCGTATCCTATATAGTTTATGAGATATCAACGAAATAATGGATTTTTGTGTTTCTACGTTTTCTCTGACGGAATAGAGTTACGGGACCGGTAAAGGCTTATAGTTTTCCACGCGCTGCACACTTTTGGTCCTATACATTAGCCCGCTATCTCTTATAGTTTAAGAGATATCAACGAAATAATTGAATTTTTGTGTTTCTACGTCTTCTCTGACGGAATAGAGCTACGGGACCGGTGAAGCCTTATAGTTCTCGGCGCGCTGCACACTTTTGGTCCTATACATTAACTTCGTAAACCTTGCACCTTAGATATCAACGAAGACATGGATTTTTGTGTCTTTACGTCTTCTCTGACGGGATATCGCTACGGCATCTATGAAGTCTTATTGTTTTCGACGCGCTGCACACTTTTGGTCCTATACATTAACCCCGTATCCCTTATAGTTTAAGAGATATCAACGAAATAATAGATTTTTGTGTCTCTACGTCTTCTCTGACGGGATATCGCTACGGCATCTATAAATTCTTATTGTTTTTGACGCGCTGCACACTATTGGTCCTATACATTAGCCCCGTATCTCTTATAGTTTAAAAGATATCAACGAAATAATAGATTTTTGTGTTTCCATGTCTCCTCTGACGGAATAGAGCTACGGGACCGGTGAAGCCTTATAGTTCTCGGTGCGCTGCACACTTTTGGTCCTATACATTAGTCCCGTATTCCTTATACTTTAAGTGATATCAACGAAGACATGGATTTTTGTGTCTCTACGTCTTCTCTGACGGGATATCGCTACGGCATCTATAAAGTCTTATTGTTTTCGACGCGCTGCACACTTTTGGTCCTATACATTAACCCCGTATCCCTTATAGTTTAAGAGATATCAACGAAATAATAGATTTTTGTGTTTCTATGTCTCCTCTGACGGAATAGAGCTACGGGACCGGTAAAGCCTTATAGTTCTCGGTGCGCTGCACACTTTTGGTCCTATACATTATCCCTTATACTTTAAAAGATATCAACGAAGACATGGATTTTTGTGTCTCTACGTCTTCTCTGACGAGATATCGTTACGGCATCTATGAAGTCTTATTGTTTTCGTCGCGCTGCACACTTTTGGTCCTACACATTAACCCCGTAAACCTTACACCTTAGATATCAACGAAGACATGGATTTTTGAGTCTCTACGTTTTCTCTGACTTGATATCGCTACGGCATCTACGAATTCTTATTGATTTCGATGCGCTGCACACTTTTGGTCCTATACATTAACCCCGTATCCTTTATAGTTTATGAGATATCAACAAAATAATGGATTTTTGTGTTTCTACGTTTTCTCTGACGGAACAGAACTACGGGACCGGTAAAGCCTTATTGTTTTCCACGCGCTGCACACTTTCTGACCTATACATTAGCCCCGTATCTCTTATAGTTTAAGAAATATAAACGAAATAATTAATTTTTGTGTTTCTACGTCTTCTCTGACGGAATAGAGCTACGGGACCGGTGAAGCCTTATAGTTCTCGGCGCGCTGCACACTTTTGGTCCTATACATTAACTTCGTAAACCTTATACCTTAGATATCAACGAAGACATGGATTTTTGAGTCTCTACGTCTTCTCTGACTTGATATCGCTACGCATCTATGAAATCTTATTCTTTTCGATGCGCTGCTCATTTTTGGTCCTATACATTAATCCCGTATTCCTTATACTTTAAGTGATATCAACGAAGACATAAATTTTTGTGTCTCTACGTCTTCTCTGACGGGATATCGTTACGGCATCTATGAAGTCTTATTGTTTTCGTCGCGCTGCACATTTTTGGTCCTATACATTAACCCCGTAAATCTTACACCTTAGATATCAACGAAGACATGGATTTTTGAGTCTCTACGTCTTCTCTGACGAGATATCGTTACGGCATCTATGAAGTCTTATTGTTTTCGGCGCGCTGCACACTTTTGGTCCTATACATTAACCCCTTATTCCTTATACTTTAAGAGATATCAACGAAGACATGGATTTTTTAGTCTCTACGTCTTCTCTGACTTGATATCGCTACGGCATCTACGAATTCTTATTGATTTCGATGCGCTGCACACTTTTGGTCCTATACATTAACCCCGTATCCTTTATAGTTTATGAGATATCAACGAAATAATGGATTTTTGTGTTTCTACGTTTTCTCTGACGGAATAGAACTACGGGACCGGTAAAGCCTTATTGTTTTCCACGCGCTGCACACTTTTGGTCCTATACATTAGCCCCGTATCTCTTATAGTTTAAGAGATATAAACGAAATAATTAATTTTTGTGTTTCTACGTCTTCTCTGACGGAATAGAGGTACGGGACCGGTGAAGCCTTATAGTTCTCGGCGCGCTGCACACTTTTGGTCCTGTACATTAACTTCGTAAACCTTGCACCTTAGATATCAACGAAGACATGGATTTTTGTGTCTTTACGTCTTCTCTGACGGGATATCGCTACGGCATCTATGAAGTCTTATTGTTTTCGACGCGCTGCACACTTTTGGTCCTATACATTAACCCCGTATCCCTTATAGTTTAAGAGATATCAACGAAATAATAAATTTTTGTGTCTCTACGTCTTCTCTGACGGGATATCGCTACGGCATCTATAAATTCTTATTGTTTTTGACGCTATGCACACTATTGGTCCTATACATTAGCCCCGTATCTCTTATAGTTTAAAAGATATCAACGAAATAATAGATTTTTGTGTTTCCATGTCTCCTCTGACGGAATATCGCTACGCCATCTATGAAATCTATTGTTTTTGACGCGCTGCACACTTTTGGTCCTATACATTAGCCCCGTATCTCTTATAGTTTAAGAGATATCAACGAAATAATGGGTTTTTGTGTTTCTACGACTTCTCTGACGGGATATCGCTACGCCATCTATGAAGTCTTATTGTTTTCGACGCGCTGCACACTTTTGGTCCTATACATTATCCCCGTATCTCTTATAGTTTAAGAAATATCAAAAAATAATGGATTTTTGTGTTTCTACGTCTACTCTGACGGGATATCGCTACGGCATCTATAAAGTCTTATTGTTTTTCGACGCGCTGCACACTTTTGGTCCTATACATTAGCCCCGTATCTCTTATAGTTTAAGAGATATCAACGAAATAATGAGTTTTTGTGTTTCTACGACTTCTCTGACGGGATATCGCTACGCCATCTATGAAAGTCTTATTGTTTTCGACGCGCTGCACACTTTTGGTCCTATACATTAGCCCCGTATCTCTTATAGTTTAAGAGATATCAACGAAATAATGATTTTTGTGTTTCTACGACTTCTCTGACGGGATATCGCTACGCCATCTATGAAATCTTATTGTTTTCGACGCGCTGCACACTTTTGGTCTATACATTAGCTCCGTATCTCTTATAGTTTAAGAGATATTAAAAATTATGGATTTTTGTGTTTCTACGTCTTCTCTGACGGAATAGAGCTACGGAACCGCTGAAGCCTTATAGTTTTCGACGCGCTGCACACTTTTGGTCCTATACATTAGACCCGTATCTCTTATAGTTTAAGAGATATCAACAAAATAATGATTTTTGTGTTTCTACGACTTCTCTGACGGGATATCGCTACGCCATCTATGAAATCTTATTGTTTTCGACGCGCTGCACACTTTTGGTCCTATACATTAGCTCCGTATCTCTTATAGTTTAAGAGATATTAAAAAATAATGGATTTTTGTGTTTCTACGTCTTCTCTGACGGAATAGAGCTACGCCATCTATGAAGTCTTATTGTTTTCGACGCGCTGCACACTTTTGGTCCTATACATTAGCCCCGTATCTCTTATAGTTTAAGAGATATCAACGAAATAATGGATATTTGTGTTTCTACGACTTCTCTGATTGAATAGAGCTACGGGACCGGTGAAGCCTTATAGTTTTCGACGCGCTGCACACTTTTGGTCCTATACATTAGCCCCGTATCTCTTATAGTTTAAGAGATATCAACGAAAATAATGAGTTTTTGTGTTTCTACGACTTCTCTGACGGGATATCGCTACGCCATCTATGAAAGTCTTATTGTTTTCGACGCGCTGCACACTTTTGGTCCTATACATTAGCCCCGTATCTCTTATAGTTTAAGAGATATCAAAAAATAATGAATTTTTGTGTTTCTACGTCTTCTCTGACGGAATAGAGCTACGGACACCGGTGAAGCCTTATAGTTTTCGACGCGCTGCACACTTTTGGTCCTATACATTAGACCCGTATCTCTTATAGTTTAAGAGATATCAACAAAATAATGAATTTTTGTGTTTCTACGTCTTCTCTGACGGAATAGAGCTACGGGACTGGTAAAGCTTTATAGTTCTCGGTGCGCTGCACACTTTTGGTCCTATACATTATCCCTTATACTTTAAAAGATATCAACGAAGACATGGATTTTTGTGTCTCTACGTCTTCTCTGACGAGATATCGTTACGGCATCTATGAAGTCCTTATTGTTTTCGGCGCGCTGCACACTTTGGTCCTATACATTAACCCCTTATCCTTATACTTTAAGAGATATCAACGAAAACATGGATTTTTTTGTCTCTACGTCTTCTCTGACTTGATAGCGCTACGGCATCTATGAAATCTTATTCTTTTTGATGCGCTTGCACATTTTGGTCCTATACATTAATCCCGTATTCCTTATACTTTAAGTGATATCAACGAAGACATGGATTTTTGTGTCTCTACGTCTCTCTGTCCTTCTCTGTCGGGATATCGCTACGGCATCGATGAAGTCTTATTGTTTTCGTACGCGCTGCACACTTTTGGTCCTATACATTAACCCCATATTCCTTATAGCTTTAAGAGATATCAACGAAGACATGGATTTTTGTGTTTCTACGTCTTCTCTGACGGGATATCGCTACGGCATCTATAAATTCTTATTGTTTTCGACGCGCTGCACACTATTGGTCCTATACATTAACCCCGTATCTCTTATAGTTTAAGAGATATCAACAAAGTAATGAGATTTTTGTGTTTCTACGTCTTCTCTGACGGAATAGTGCTACGGGACCGTGAAAGCCTTATAGTTTCTCGACGCGCTGCACATTTTGGTCCTATACATTAGCCCCGTATCTTCTTATAGCTTTAAGAGATATCAACGAAATACATGGATTTTTGTGTTCTCTACGTCTTCTCTGACGGGATATCGCTACGGCATCTATGAAGTCTTATTGTTTTCGACGCGCTGCACACTTTTGGTCCTATACATTAGACTCCGTATCTCTTATAGTTTAAGAGATATCAACAAAAATAGATTTTTGTGTTTCTACGACTTCTCTGAACGGGATATCGCTACGCCATCTATGAAGTCTTATTGTTTTCGACGCGCTGCACACTTCTTGGTCCTATACATTAGCCCGTATCTCTTATAGTTTAAGAGATATCAACAAATAATGGATTTTGTGTTTTCTACGCAACTTCTTCTGACGGATATCAGCTACGCCGTCTATGAAAGTCATTATTGTTTTTCGACCTGCGCTGCACATTTTCGTCTTATACATTAGCTACGCGTAATCTCTTATAGTTTAAGAGATATAAAAAATTAATGGATTTTTGTGTTTCTACGACTTCTCTGACGGGATATCGCTACTCCAATTATGTAGTCTTATTGTTTTCGACGCGTTGCACACTTTTGTTCCTATACATTAGACCCGTATCTCTTATAGTTTAAGAGATATCAACAAAATAAATGATTTTTGTGTCTCTACGACTTCTCTGACGGGATATCGCTACGCCATCTATGAAATCTTATTGTTTTCGACGCGCTGCACACTTTTGGTCTGATACATTAGCTACGTATCTCTTATAGTTTAAGAGATATAAAAAATTTATGGATTTTTGTGTTTCTACGTCTTTTCTGACGGAATAGAGCTACTGGACCGGTGAAGCCTTATAGTTTTCGACGCGCTGCACACTTTTGGTCCTATACATTAGACCCGTATCTCTTATAGTTTAAGAGATATCAACAAAATAATGGATTTTGTGTTTTCTACGACTTCTCTGACGGGATATCGCTACGCCATCTATGAAGTCTTATTGTTTTCGACGCGCTGCACACTTTTGGTCCTATACATTAGCCCCGTATCTCTTATAGTTTAAGAGATATCACAAAATAATGGATTTTGTGTTTCTACGACTTCTCTGACGGGATAGCGCTACCGATCCGATGAAAGCCTTATATGTTTTCGACGCGCTGCACACTTTTGGTCCTATACATTAGCTACGTATCTCTTATAGTTTAAGAGATATCAAAAAATAATGGATTTTTGTGTGTTTCTACGACTTCCTCTGATCGGATATCAGCTCACGCCATCTATGAAGCCTTATTGTTTTCGACGCGCTGCACACTCTTGGTCCCATACATTAGCCCCGTATCTCTTATAGTTTAAGAGATATCAACAAAATAAATGATTTTTGTGTTTCTACAACTTCTCTGACGGGATATCGCTACGCCGTCTATGAAGTCTTATTGTTTTCGCCGCGCTGCACATTTTCGGTCCTGTACATTAGCTACGTATTTCTTATAGTTTAAGAGATATAAAAAAATTATGGAGTTTTGTGTTTCTACGCCTTCTCTGACGGAATGGAGCTACGGCATCTATGAAATCTTATTGTTTTCGACGCGCTGCACACTTTTGGTCCTATACATTAACCCCGTATCTCTTATAGTTTAAGAAATATCAAAAAATAATGAATTTTTGTGTTTCTACGTCTACTCTGACGGGATATTGCTACGCCATCTATGAAGCCTTATTGTTTTCGACGCGCTGCACACTCTGGTCCTATACATTAGACCCGTATCTCTTTATAGTTTAAGAGATATCAACGAAATAAAGGATTTTTGGTGTTTCTACGTCTTCTCTGACGGAATAGATGCTACAGGGAGCTGGTGGAAGCCTTATAGTTTTCGACGTGTCGTTGCACACCTTTTGGTCCTATGACATTAGTACCCGTATCTCTTATAGTTTAAGAGATATCAACGAATAATGGAATTTTTTGTGTTTCTACGACTTCCTCTGACGGGGATATCGCTACGCCATCTATGAAAGCCTTATTGTTTTTCCGGGGGGACGCGCTGCACACTCTTGCGTCCCTATAGCATTAGCTCCGTATCTTCTTAATAGTTTAAGAGATATTAACAAGAATTAATGAATTTTTGATGTTTTCTACAAGTCTTCTCTGACGGGATAGAGCTACGGAACCGTCTAGGAAGTCTTATATGTTTTCGACGCGCTGGCAACATTTTCGGTCCTGATACATTAGCTACGCAGTATCTCTTATAGTTTAAGAGATATAAAAAATAATGGAGTTTTTGTGTTTCTACGACTTCTCTGACGGGATATCGCTACGCCATCTATGAAGTCTTATTGTTTTCGACGCGCTGCACACTTTTGGTCCTATACATTAGCTCCGTATCTCTTATAGTTTAAGAGATATAAAAAAATAATGGAGTTTTTGTGTTTCTACGTCTTCTCTGACGGAATAGAGCTACGGCATCTATGAAATCTTATTGTTTTCGACGCGCTGCACACTTTTGGTCCTATACATTAGACCCGTATCTCTTATAGTTTAAGAATATCAACAAAATAATTGATTTTTGTGTTTCTACGACTTCTCTGACGGGATATCGCTACGCCATCTATGAAGTCTTATTGTTTTCGACGCGCTGCACACTTTTGGTCTGATACATTAGCTCCGTATCTCTTATAGTTTAAGAGATATAAAAAATTATGGATTTTTGTGTTTCTACGTCTTCTTCTGACGGAATAGAGCTACGGGACCGGTGAAGCCTTATAGTTTTCGACGCGCTGCACACTTTTGGTCCTATACATTAGACCCGTATCTCTTATAGTTTAAGAGATATCAACAAAATAATGATTTTTGTGTCTCTACGACTTCTCTGACGGGATATCGCTACGCCATCTATGAAATCTTATTGTTTTCGACGCGCTGCACACTTTTGGTCTGATACATTAGCTACGTATCTCTTATAGTTTAAGAGATATTAAAAAATTATGGATTTTTGTGTTTCTACGTCTTTTCTGACGGAATAGAGCTACTGGACCGGTGAAGCCTTATAGTTTTCGACGCGCTGCACACTTTTGGTCCTATACATTAGACCCGTATCTCTTATAGTTTAAGAGATATCAACAAAATATGAAATTTTTGTGTTTCTACGACTTCTCTGACGGGATATCGCTACGCCATCTATGAAAGTCTTATTGTTTTCGACGCGCTGCACACTTTTGGTCCTATACATTAGCACCCGTATCTCTTATAGTTTAAGAGATATCAACGAAATAATGGATTTTTGTGTTTCTACGTCTTCTCTGACGGAATAGAGCTACGGGACCGGTGAAGCCTTATAGTTTTCGACGCGCTGCACACTTTTGGTCCTATACATTAGCCCCGTATCTCTTATAGTTTAAGAGATATCAACGAAATAATGGATTTTTGTGTTTCTACGTCTTCTCTGACGGAATAGAGCTACGGGACCGGTGAAGCCTTATAGTTTCCTATACATTAGCCCCGTATCTCTTATAGTTTAAGAGATATGAACGAAATAATAGATTTTTGTGTTTCTACGTCTTCTCTAACGGGATATCGCTACTGCATCTATGAAGTCTTATTGTTTTCGACGCGCTGCACACTTTTGGTCCTATACATTAGCCCCGTATCTCTTATAGTTTAAGAGATATCAACGAAATAATGGATTTTTGTGTTTCTACGTCTTCTCTGACGGATATCGCTACGGGACCGGTGAAGCCTTATAGTTTTCGACGCGCTGCACACTTTTGGTCCTATACATTATTCCCGTATCTCTTATAGTTTAAGAGATATCAACAAAATATTGGATTTTTGTGTTTCTACGTCTTCTCTGACGGAATAGAGCTACGGGACCGGTGAAGCCTTATAGTTTTCGACGCCTACACTTTTGGTCTTATACATTAACTCCGTATCCCTTATACTTTAAGAGATATCAACGAAGACATGGATTTTTGTGTCTCTACGTCTTCTCTGTCTTTCTCTAACGGGATATCGCTACGGCATCTATGAAGTTTTATTGTTTTCGACGCGCTGCACACTTTTGGTCCTATACATTAACCCCGTATCCCTTATAGTTAAAGAGATATCAACGAAACAATGGATTTTTGTGTTTCTACGTCTTCTCTGACGGAATAGAGCTACGGGACCGGTGAAGCCTTATAGTTTCGGCGCGCTGCACACATTATTAGCCCCGTATCTCTTATAGTTTAAGAGATATCAACGAAATAATGGATTTTTGTGTTTCTACGTTTTCTCTAACGGAATAGAGCTACGGACCTATGAAATCTTATTATTTCGACGCGCTGCACACTATTGGTCGTATACATTAGCCCCGTATCCTTTATAGTTTAAGAGATATCAACGAAATAATCGATTTTTTGTGTCTCTACGTCTTCTCTGACAGGATATCGCTACGGCATCTATGAAGTTTTATTGTTTTCGAGGCGCTGCACACTTTTGGTCCTATACATTAACCCCCTATTCCTTATACTTTAAGAGATATCAACAAAGACAGGGATTTTTGTGTCTCTACGTCTTCTCTGACGGAATAGAGCTACGGGACCGGTGAAGCCTTATAGTTTTCGACGCGCTGCACCCATTTGTTCATATACATTAGCTTTGTATCTCTTATAGTTTAAGAGATATCAACGAAATAATTGATTTTTGTGTTTCTACGTCTTCTCTAACAAGATATTGCTACTGCATCTATGAAGTCTTATTTTTTTCGACGCGCTGCACACTTTTGGTCCTATACATTAACCCTGTATCCCGTATACTTTAAGAGATATTAACGAAAACATGGGTTTTTGTATCTCTACGTCTTCTCTGACGGGATATCGCTACGGCATCTATGAAGTCTTATCGTTTTCGACGTGCTGCACACTTTTGGTCCTATACATTAACTCCGTATCCCTTATACTTTAAGAGATATCAACGAAGACATGGATTTTTGTGTCTCTACGTCTTCTCTGTCCTTCTCTGTCGGGATATCGCTACGGCATCTATGAAGTCTTATTGTTTTCGACGCGCTGCACACGGTTGGTCCTATACATTAACCCCGTATCCCTTATAGTTTAAGAGATATCAACGAAATAATGGATTTTTGTGTCTCTACGTCTTGTCTGTCCTTCTCTGACAGGATATCGCTACGGCATCTATGAAGTCTTATCGTTTTCGACGTGCTGCACACTTTTGGTCCTATACATTAACTCCGTATCCCTTATACTTTAAGAGATATCAACGAAGACATGGATTTTTGTGTCTCTACGTCTTCTCTGTCCTTCTCTGTCGGGATATCGCTACGGCATCTATAAAGTCTTATTGTTTTCGACGCGCTGCACACTTTGGTCCTATACATTAACCCCGTATCCCTTATAGTTTAAGAGATATCAACGAAATAATAGATTTTTGTGTTTCTATGTCTCCTCTGACGGAATAGAGCTACGGGACCGGTAAAGCTATATAGTTCTCGGTGCGCTGCACACTTTTGGTCCTATACATTATCCCTTATACTTTAAAAGATATCAACGAAGACATGGATTTTTGTGTCTCTACGTCTTCTCTGACGAGATATCGTTACGGCATCTATGAAGTCTTATTGTTTTCGGCGCGCTGCACACTTTTGGTCCTATACATTAACCCCTTATTCCTTATACTTTAAGAGATATCAACGAAGACATGGATTTTTTGTCTCTACGTCTTCTCTGACTTGATATCGCTACGGCATCTATGAAATCTTATTCTTTTTGATGCGCTGCACATTTTTGGTCCTATACATTAATCCCGTATTCCTTATACTTTAAGTGATATCAACGAAGACATGGATTTTTGTGTCTCTACGTCTTCTCTGTCCTTCTCTGTCGGGATATCGCTACGGCATCTATGAAGTCTTATTGTTTTCGTCGCGCTGCACACTTTTGGTCCTATACATTAACCCCATATTCCTTATACTTTAAGAGATATCAACGAAGACATGGATTTTTGTGTTTCTACGTCTTCTCTGACGGGATATCGCTACGGCATCTATAAATTCTTATTGTTTTCGACGCGCTGCACACTTTTGGTCCTATACATTAACCCCGTATCCCTTATAGTTTAAGAGATATCAACGAAATAATAAATTTTTGTGTCTCTACGTCTTCTCTGACGGGATATCGCTACGGCATCTATAAATTCTTATTGTTTTTGACGCTATGCACACTATTGGTCCTATACATTAGCCCCGTATCTCTTATAGTTTAAAAGATATCAACGAAATAATAGATTTTTGTGTTTCCATGTCTCCTCTGACGGAATAGAGCTACGGGACCGGTGAAGCCTTATAGTTCTCGGTGCGCTGCACACTTTTGGTCCTATACATTAGTCCCGTTTTCCTTATACTTTAAGTGATATCAACGAAGACATGGATTTTTGTGTCACTACGTCTTCTCTGACGGGATATCGCTACGGCATCTATAAAGTCTTATTGTTTTCGACGCGCTGCACACTTTTGGTCCTATACATTAACCCCGTATCCCTTATAGTTTAAGAGATATCAACGAAATAATAGATTTTTGTGTTTCTATGTCTCCTCTGACGGAATAGAGCTACGGGACCGGTAAAGCTATATAGTTCTCGGTGCGCTGCACACTTTTGGTCCTATACATTATCCCTTATACTTTAAAAGATATCAACGAAGACATGGATTTTTGTGTCTCTACGTCTTCTCTGACGAGATATCGTTACGGCATCTATGAAGTCTTATTGTTTTCGGCGCGCTGCACACTTTTGGTCCTATACATTAACCCCTTATTCCTTATACTTTAAGAGATATCAACGAAAACATGGATTTTTTTGTCTCTACGTCTTCTCTGACTTGATATCGCTACGGCATCTATGAAATCTTATTCTTTTTGATGCGCTGCACATTTTTGGTCCTATACATTAATCCCGTATTCCTTATACTTTAAGTGATATCAACGAAGACATGGATTTTTGTGTCTCTACGTCTTCTCTGTCCTTCTCTGTCGGGATATCGCTACGGCATCTATGAAGTCTTATTGTTTTCGTCGCGCTGCACACTTTTGGTCCTATACATTAACCCCATATTCCTTATACTTTAAGAGATATCAACGAAGACATGGATTTTTGTGTTTCTACGTCTTCTCTGACGGGATATCGCTACGGCATCTATAAATTCTTATTGTTTTCGACGCGCTGCACACTATTGGTCCTATACATTAACCCCGTATCCCTTATAGTTTAAGAGATATCAACAAAGTAATAGATTTTTGTGTTCTACGTCTTCTCTGACGGAATAGTGCTACGGGACCGGTGAAGCCTTATAGTTCTCGGTGCGCTGCACATTTTTGGTTCTATACATTAGTCCCGTATTTCTTATACTTTAAGTGATATGAACGAAGACATGGATTTTTGTGTCTCTACGTCTTCTCTGACGGGATATCGCTACGGCATCTATGAAGTCTTATTGTTTTCGACGTGCTGCACACTTTTGGTCCTATACATTAACTCCGTATCCCTTATACTTTAAGAGATATCAACGAAGACATAGATTTTTGTGACTCTACGTCTTCTCTGTCCTTCTCTGTCGGGATATCGCTACGGCATCTATGAAGCCTTATTGTTTTCGTCGCGCTGCACACTTTTGGTCCTATACATTAACCCCATATCCCTTATACTTTAAGAGATATCAAGAGAAGACATGGATTTTTGTGTCTCTACGTCTTCTCTGACGGGATATCGCTACGGCATCTATGAAGTTTTATTTTTTTTCGACGCGCTGCACACTATTGGTCCTATACATTAGCCCCGTATCTCTTATAGTTTAAAAGATATCAACAAAATAATAGATTTTTGTGTTTCCATGTCTTCTCTGACGGAATAGAGCTACGGGACCGGTGAAGCCTTATAGTTCTCGGTGCGGTGCACACTTTTGGTCCTATACATTAGTCCCGTATTCCTTATACTTTAAGTGATATCAACGAAGACATGGATTTTTGTGTCTCTACGTCTTCTCTGTCCTTCTCTGTCGGGATATCGCTACGGCATCTATGAAGTCTTATTGTTTTCGTCGCGCTGCACACTTTTGGTCCTATACATTAACCCCATATTCCTTATACTTTAAGAGATATCAACGAAGACATGGATTTTTGTGTCTCTACGTCTTCTCTGACGGGATATCGCTACGGCATCTATAAATTCTTATTGTTTTCGACGCGCTGCACATTATTGGTCCTATACATTAACCCCGTATCCCTTATAGTTTAAGAGATATCAACGAAATAATGGATTTTTGTGTCTCTACGTCTTGTCTGTCCTTCTCTGACGGGATATCGCTACGGCATCTTTGAAATCTTATTGTTTTCGACGCGCTGCACACTTTTGGTCCTATACGTTAACCCCGTATCCCTTATAGTTTAAGAGATATCAACGAAATAATAGATTTTGTGTTTCTATGTCTCCTCTGATGGAATTGAGCTACGGGACCAGTAAAGCCTTATAGTTCTCGGTGCGCTGCACACTTTTGGTCCTATACATTAGTCCCGTATCTCTTATAGTTTCAGAGATATCAACAAATTAATGGATTTTTGTGTTTCTACGTCTTCTCTGACGGAATAGAGCTATGGGACCGGTGAAGCCTTATAGTTTCCTATACCTTAGCCCCGTATCTCATATAGTATAGGAGATAAGAACGAAATAATTAATTTTTGTGTTTCTACGTTTTCTCTAACAAGATATTGCTACTGCATGTATGAAGTCTTATTGTTTTCGGCGCGTTGCACACTTTTGGTCCTATACATTAGCCCCGTATCCTTTATAGTTTAAGAGACATCAACGAAATAAAGGATTTTTGTGTTTCTACGTCTCCTCTGACGGAATGGAGTAACGGGACCGGTGAAGCCTTATAGTTCTCGGTGCGCTGCACACTTTTGGTCCTATACATTAGTCCCATATCTCTTATAGTTTCAGAGATATCAACAAAATAATGGATTTTTGTGTTTCTATGTCTCCTCTGACGGAATGGAGCTACGGGACCAGTGAAGCCTTATAGTTCTCGGTGCGCTGCACACTTTTGGTCCTATACATTAGTCCCGTATCTCTTATAGTTTCAAAGATATCAACAAAATAATGGATTTTTGTGTTTCTACGTCTTCTCTGACGGAATAGAGCTATGGGACCGGTGAAGCCTTATAGTTTCCTATACCTTAGCCCCGTATCTCATATAGTATAAGAGATAAGAACGAAATAATTAATTTTTGTGTTTCTACGTCTTCTCTAACAAGATATTGCTACTGCATGTATGAAGTCTTATTGTTTTCGGCGCGTTGCACACTTTTGGTCCTATACATTAGCCCCGTATCCTTTATAGTTTAAGAGACATCAACGAAATAAAGGATTTTTGTGTTTCTACGTCTCCTCTGACGGAATGGAGTAACGGGACCGGTGAAGCCTTATAGTTCTCGGTGCGCTGCACACTTTTGTTCCTATACATTAGTCCCATATCTCTTATAGTTTCAGAGATATCAACAAAATAATGGATTTTTGTGTTTCTACGTCTTCTCTGACGGAATAGAGCTATGGGACCGGTGAAGCCTTATAGTTTCCTATACCTTAGTCCCGTATCTCTTATAGTATAAGAGATAAGAACGAAATAATTGATTTTTGTGTTTTTACGTCTTCTCTAACAAGATATTGCTACTGCATGTATGAAGTTTTACTGTTTTCGTCGCGCTGCACACTTTTGGTCCTATACATTAACCCCGTATCCCTTATAGTTTAAGAGATATCAACGAAATAATAAATTTTTGTGTTTCTATGTCTCCTCTGACGGAATAGAGCTACGGGACCGGTGAAACCTTATAGTTTCCTATACATTAGCCCCGTATCTCTTATAGTTTAAGAGATATCAACGAAATAATGAATTTTTGTGTTTCTACGTTTTCTCTGACGGGATATCGCTACGGCATCTATGAAGTTTTATTGTTTTCGACGCGCTGCACACTTTTGGTCCTATACATTAACCCCCTATTCCTTATACTTTAAGTGATATCAACAAAGACATGGATTTTTGTGTCTCTACGTCTTCTCTGATGGAATAGAACTACGGGTTCGGTGAAGCATTATAGTTTTTGACGCGCTGCACCCATTTGTTCCTATACATTAGCCCCGTATCTCTTATAGTTTAAGAGATATCAACGAAATAATGGATTTTTGTGTTTCTACGTTTTCTCTGACGGGATATCGCTACGGCATCTATGAAGTTTTACTGTTTTCGTCGCGCTGCACACTTTTGGTCCTATACATTAACCCCGTATCCCTTATAGTTTAAGAGATATCAACGAAATAATAAATTTTTGTGTTTCTATGTCTCCTCTGACGGAATAGAGCTACGGGACCGGTGAAACCTTATAGTTTCCTATACATTAGCCCCGTATCTCTTATAGTTTAAGAGATATCAACGAAATAATGAATTTTTGTGTTTCTACGTTTTCTCTGACGGGATATCGCTACTGCATTTATGAAGTTTTATTGTTTTCGACGCGCTGCACACTTTTGGTCCTATACATTAACCCCCTATTCCTTATACTTTAAGTGATATCAACAAAGACATGGATTTTTGTGTCTCTACGTCTTCTCTGATGGAATAGAACTACGGGTTCGGTGAAGCATTATAGTTTTTGACGCGCTGCACCCATTTGTTCCTATACATTAGCCCCGTATCTCTTATAGTTTAAGAGATAAGAACGAAATAATTGATTTTTGTGTTTCTACGTCTTCTCTAACAAGATATTGCTACTGCACCTATGAAGTCTTATTTTTTTCGACTCGCTGCACACTTTTGGTCCTATACATTAACCCTGTATCCTGTATACTTTAAGAGATATTAACGAAAACATGGGTTTTTGTATCTCTACGTCTTCTCTGACGGGATATCGCTACGGCATCTATGAAGTCTTATCGTTTTCGACGTGCTGCACACTTTTGGTCCTATACATTAACTCCGTATCCCTTATACTTTAAGAGATATCAACGAAGACATGGATTTTTGTGTCTCTACGTCTTCTCTGTCCTTCTCTGTCGGGATATCGCTACGGCATCTATGAAGTCTTATTGTTTTCGTCGCGCTGCACACTTTTGGTCCTATACATTAACCCCGTATCCCTTATAGTTTAAGAGATATCAACGAAATAATAGATTTTTGTGTTTCTATGTCTCCTCTGACGGAATAGAGCTACGGGACCAGTAAAGCCTTATAGTTCTCGGTGCGCTGCACACTTTTGGTCCTATACATTAGTCCCGTATCTCTTATAGTTTCAGAGATATTAACAAATTAATGGATTTTTGTGTTTCTACGTCTCCTCTGACGGAATAGAGCTACGGGACCGGTGAAGCCTTATAGTTCTCGGTGCGCTGCACACTTTTGGTCCTATACATTAGTCCCGTATCTCTTATAGTTTCAAAGATATCAACAAAATAATGGATTTTTGTGTTTCTACGTCTTCTCTGACGGAATAGAGCTATGGGACCGGTGAAGCCTTATAGTTTCCTATACCTTAGCCCCGTATCTCATATAGTATAAGAGATAAGAACGAAATAATTAATTTTTGTGTTTCTACGTCTTCTCTAACAAGATATTGCTACTGCATGTATGAAGTCTTATTGTTTTCGGCGCGCTGCACACTTTTGGTCCTATACATTAACCCCCTATTCCTTATACTTTAAGTGATATCAACAAAGACATGGATTTTTGTGTCTCTACGTCTTCTCTGATGGAATAGAACTACGGGTCCGGTGAAGCATTATAGTTTTTGACGGGCTGCACCCATTTGTTCCTATACATTAGCCCCGTATCTCTTATAGTTTAAGAGATAAGAACGAAATAATTGATTTTTGTGTTTCTACGTCTTCTCTAACAAAATATTGCTACTGCATCTATGAGGTCTTATTTTTTTCGACGCGCTGCACACTTTTGGTCCTATACATTAACCCTGTATCCCGTATACTTTAAGAGATATTAACGAAAACATGGGTTTTTGTATCTCTACGTCTTCTCTGACGGGATATCGCTACGGCATCTATGAAGTCTTATCGTTTTCGACGTGCTGCACACTTTTGGTCCTATACATTAACTCCGTATCCCTTATAGTTTAAGAGATATCAACGAAATAATAGATTTTTGTGTTTCTATGTCTCCTCTGACGGAATAGAGCTACGGGACCGGTGAAGCCTTATAGTTTCCTATACATTAGCCCCGTATCTCTTATAGTTTAAGAGATATCAACGAAATAATGGATTTTTGTGTTTCTACGTTTTCTCTGACGGGATATCGCTACGGCATCTATGAAGTTTTATTGTTTTCGACGCGCTGCACACTTTTGGTCCTATACATTAACCCCCTATTCCTTATACTTTAAGTGATATCAACAAAGACATGGATTTTTGTGTCTCTACGTCTTCTCTGATGGAATAGAACTACGGGTTCGGTGAAGCATTATAGTTTTTGACGCGCTGCACCCATTTGTTCCTATACATTAGCCCCGTATCTCTTATAGTTTAAGAGATAAGAACGAAATAATTGATTTTTGTGTTTCTACGTCTTCTCTAACAAGATATTGCTACTGCATCTATGAAGTCTTATTTTTTTCGACGCGCTGCACACTTTTGGTCCTATACATTAACCCTGTATCCCGTATACTTTAAGAGATATTAACGAAAACATGGGTTTTTGTATCTCTACGTCTTCTCTGACGGGATATCGCTACGGCATCTATGAAGTCTTATCGTTTTCGACGTGCTGCACACTTTTGGTCCTATACATTAACTCCGTATCCCTTATACTTTAAGAGATATTAACAAAGACATGGATTTTTGTGTCTCTACGTCTTCTCTGTCCTTCTCTGTCGGGATATCGCTACGGCATCTATGAAGTCTTATTGTTTTCGTCGCGCTGCACACTTTTGGTCCTATACATTAACCCCGTATCCCTTATAGTTTAAGAGATATTAACGAAATAATAGATTTTTGTGTTTCTATGTCTCCTCTGACGGAATAGAGCTACGGGACCAGTGAAGCCTTATAGTTCTCGGTGCGCTGCACACTTTTGGTCCTATACATTAGTCCCGTATCTCTTATAGTTTCAAAGATATCAACAAAATAATGGATTTTTGTGTTTCTACGTCTTCTCTGACGGAATAGAGCTATGGGACCGGTGAAGCCTTATAGTTTCCTCTACCTTAGCCCCGTATCTCATATAGTATAAGAATAAGAACGAAATAATTAATTTTTGTGTTTCTACGTCTTCTCTAACAAGATATTGCTACTGCATGTATGAAGTCTTATTGTTTTCGGCGAGTTGCACACTTTTGGTCCTATACATTAGCCCCGTATCCTTTATAATTTAAGAGACATCAACGAAATAAAGGATTTTTGTGTTTCTACGTCTCCTCTGACGGAATGGAGTAACGGGACCGGTGAAGCCTTATAGTTCTCGGTGCGCTGCACACTTTTGGTCCTATACATTAGTCCCATATCTCTTATAGTTTCAGAGATATCAACAAAATAATGGATTTTTGTGTTTCTACGTCTTCTCTGACGGAATAGAGCTATGGGACCGGTGAAGCCTTATAGTTTCCTATACCTTAGCCCCGTATCTCATATAGTATAAGAGATAAGAACGAAATAATTAGTTTTTTGTTTCTACGTCTTCTCTAACAAGATATTGCTACTGCATGTATGAAGTCTTAATGTTTTCGGCGAGTTGCACACTTTTGGTCCTATACATTAACCCCGTATCCCTTATAGTTTAAGAGATATCAACGAAATAATAGATTTTTGTGTTTCTATGTCTCCTTTGACGGAATAGAGCTACGGGACCAGTAAAGCCTTATAGTTCTCGGTGCGCTGCACACTTTTGGTCCTATACATTAGTCCCGTATCTCTTATAGTTTCAGAGATATTAACAAATTAATGGATTTTTGTGTTTCTACGTTTCCTCTGACGGAATAGAGCTACGGGACCGGTGAAGCCTTATAGTTCTCGGTGCGCTGCACACTTTGGTCCTATACATTAGTCCCGTATCTCTTATAGTTTCAAAGATATCAACAAAATAATGGATTTTTGTGTTTCTACGTCTTCTCTGACGGAATAGAGCTATGGTACCGGTGAAGCCTTATAGTTTCCTATACCTTAGCCCCGTATCTCATATAGTATAAGAGATAAGAACGAAATAATTAATTTTTGTGTTTCTACGTCTTCTCTAACAAGATATTGCTACTGCATGTATGAAGTCTTATTGTTTTCGGCGCGCTGCACACTTTTGGTCCTATACATTAGCCCCGTATCCTTTATAGTTTAAGAGACATCAACGAAATAATGGATTTTTGTGTTTCTACGTCTTCTCTGACGGAATAGAGCTACGGGACCGGTGAAGCCTTATAGTTTCCTATACATTAGCCCCGTATCTCTTATAGTTTAAGAGATATCAACGAAAGAACGGATTTTTGTGTTTCTACGTTTTCTCTGACGGGATATCGCTACGGCATCTATGAAGTCTTATTGTTTTCGACGCGCTGCACACTATTGGTCCTATACATTAGCCCCGTATCTCTTATAGTTTAAAAGATATCAACAAAATAATAGATTTTTGTGTTTCCATGTCTTCTCTGACGGAATAGAGCTACGGGACCAGTGAAGCCTTATAGTTCTCGGTGCGCTGCACACTTTTGGTCCTGTACATTAGTCCCGTATCTCTTATAGTTTCACAGATATCAACAAATTAATGGATTTTTGTGTTTCTACGTCTCCTCTGACGGAATAGAGCTACGGGACCGGTGAAGCCTTATAGTTCTCGGTGCGCTGCACACTTTTGGTCCTATACATTAGTCCCATATCTCTTATAGTTTCAGAGATATCAACAAAATAATGGATTTTTGTGTTTCTATGTCTCCTCTGACGGAATAGAGCTACGGGACCAGTGAAGCCTTATAGTTCTCGGTGCGCTGCACACTTTTGGTCCTATACATTAGTCCCGTATCTCTTATAGTTTCAAAGATATCAACAAAATAATGGATTTTTGTGTTTCTACGTCTTCTCTGACGGAATAGAGCTATGGGACCGGTGAAGCCTTATAGTTTCCTATACCTTAGCCCCGTATCTCATATAGTATAAGAGATAAGAACGAAATAATTAATTTTTGTGTTTCTACGTCTTCTCTAACAAGATATTGCTACTGCATGTATGAAGTCTTATTGTTTTCGGCGCGTTGCACACTTTTGGTCCTATACATTAGCCCCGTATCCTTTATAGTTTAAGAGACATCAACGAAATAAAGGATTTTTGTGTTTCTACGTCTCCTCTGACGGAATGGAGTAACGGGACCGGTGAAGCCTTATAGTTCTCGGTGCGCTGCACACTTTTGGTCCTATACATTAGTCCCATATCTCTTATAGTTTCAGAGATATCAACAAAATAATGGATTTTTGTGTTTCTACGTCTTCTCTGACGGAATAGAGCTATGGGACCGGTGAAGCCTTATAGTTTCCTATACCTTAGTCCCGTATCTCTTATAGTATAAGAGATAAGAACGAAATAATTGATTTTTGTGTTTTTACGTCTTCTCTAACAAGATATTGCTACTGCATGTATGAAGTCTTATTGTTTTCGACGCGCTGCACACTTTTGGTCTTATACATTAACCCCCTATTCCTTATACTTTAAGTGATATCAACAAAGACATGGATTTTTGTGTCTCTACGTCTTCTCTGATGGAATAGAACTACGGGTCCGGTGAAGCATTATAGTTTTTGACGCGCTGCACCCATTTGTTCCTATACATTAGCCCCGTATCTCTTATAGCTTAAGAGATAAGAACGAAATAATTGATTTTTGTGTTTCTACGTCTTCTCTAACAAGATATTGCTACTGCACCTATGAAGTCTTATTTTTTTCGACGCGCTGCACACTTTTGGTCCTATACATTAACCCTGTATCCCGTATACTTTAAGAGATATTAACGAAAACATGGGTTTTTGTATCTCTACGTCTTCTCTGACGGGATATCGCTACGGCATCTATGAAGTCTTATCGTTTTCGACGTGCTGCACACTTTTGGTCCTATACATTAACTCCGTATCCCTTATACTTTAAGAGATATCAACGAAGACATGGATTTTTGTGTCTCTACGTCTTCTCTGTCCTTCTCTGTCGGGATATCGCTACGGCATCTATGAAGTCTTATTGTTTTCGTCGCGCTGCACACTTTTGGTCCTATACATTAACCCCGTATCCCTTATAGTTTAAGAGATATCAACGAAATAATAGATTTTTGTGTTTCTATGTCTCCTCTGACGGAATAGAGCTACGGGACCAGTAAAGCCTTATAGTTCTCGGTGCGCTGCACACTTTTGGTCCTATACATTAGTCCCGTATCTCTTATAGTTTCAGAGATATTAACAAATTAATGGATTTTTGTGTTTCTACGTTTCCTCTGACGGAATAGAGCTACGGGACCGGTGAAGCCTTATAGTTCTCGGTGCGCTGCACACTTTTGGTCCTATACATTAGTCCCGTATCTCTTATAGTTTCAAAGATATCAACAAAATAATGGATTTTCGTGTTTCTACGTCTTCTCTGACGGAATAGAGCTATGGGACCGGTGAAGCCTTATAGTTTCCTATACCTTAGCCCCGTATCTCATATAGTATAAGAGATAAGAACGAAATAATTAATTTTTGTGTTTCTACGTCTTCTCTAACAAGATATTGCTACTGCATGTATGAAGTCTTATTGTTTTCGGCGCGCTGCACACTTTTGGTCCTATACATTAGCCCCGTATCCTTTATAGTTTAAGAGACATCAACGAAATAATGGATTTTTGTGTTTCTACGTCTTCTCTGACGGAATAGAGCTACGGGACCGGTGAAGCCTTATAGTTTCCTATACATTAGCCCCGTATCTCTTATAGTTTAAGAGATATCAACGAAAGAACGGATTTTTGTGTTTCTACGTTTTCTTTGACGGGATATCGCTACGGCATCTATGAAGTCTTATTGTTTTCGACGCGCTGCACACTATTGGTCCTATACATTAGCCCCGTATCTCTTATAGTTTAAAAGATATCAACAAAATAATAGATTTTTGTGTTTCCATGTCTTCTCTGACGGAATAGAGCTACGGGACCAGTGAAGCCTTATAGTTCTCGGTGCGCTGCACACTTTTGGTCCTGTACATTAGTCCCGTATCTCTTATAGTTTCACAGATATCAACAAATTAATGGATTTTTGTGTTTCTACGTCTCCTCTGACGGAATAGAGCTACGGGACCGGTAAAGCCTTATAGTTCTCGGTGCGCTGCACACTTTGGTCCTATACATTAGTCCCATATCTCTTATAGTTTCAGAGATATCAACAAAATAATGGATTTTTGTGTTTCTATGTCTCCTCTGACGGAATAGAGCTACGGGACCAGTGAAGCCTTATAGTTCTCGGTGCGCTGCACACTTTTGGTCCAATACATTAGTCCCGTATCTCTTATAGTTTCAAAGATATCAACAAAATAATGGATTTTTGTGTTTCTACGTCTTCTCTGACGGAATAGAGCTATGGGACCGGTGAAGCCTTATAGTTTCCTATACCTTAGCCCCGTATCTCATATAGTATAAGAGATAAGAACGAAATAATTAATTTTTGTGTTTCTACGTCTTCTCTAACAAGATATTGCTACTGCATGTATGAAGTCTTATTGTTTTCGGCGCGTTGCACACTTTTGGTCCTATACATTAGCCCCGTATCCTTTATAGTTTAAGAGACATCAACGAAATAAAGGATTTTGTGTTTCTACGTCTCCTCTGACGGAATGGAGTAACGGGACCGGTGAAGCCTTATAGTTCTCGGTGCGCTGCACACTTTTGGTCCTATACATTAGTCCCATATCTCTTATAGTTTCAGAGATATCAACAAAATAATGGATTTTTGTGTTTCTACGTCTTCTCTGACGGAATAGAGCTATGGGACCGGTGAAGCCTTATAGTTTCCTATACCTTAGTCCCGTATCTCTTATAGTATAAGAGATAAGAACGAAAATAATTGATTTTTGTGTTTTTACGTCTTCTCTAACAAGATACTGCTACTGCATGTATGAAGTCTTATTGTTTTCGACGCGCTGCACACTTTTGGTCTTATACATTAACCCCCTATTCCTTATACTTTAAGTGATATCAACAAAGACATGGATTTTTGTGTCTCTACGTCTTCTCTGATGGAATAGAACTACGGGTCCGGTGAAGCATTATAGTTTTTGACGCGCTGCACCCATTTGTTCCTATACATTAGCCCCGTATCTCTTATAGCTTAAGAGATAAGAACGAAATAATTGATTTTTGTGTTTCTACGTCTTCTCTAACAAGATATTGCTACTGCACCTATGAAGTCTTATTTTTTTCGACGCGCTGCACACTTTTGGTCCTATACATTAACCCTGTATCCCGTATACTTTAAGAGATATTAACGAAAACATGGGTTTTTGTATCTCTACGTCTTCTCTGACGGGATATCGCTACGGCATCTATGAAGTCTTATCGTTTTCGACGTGCTGCACACTTTTGGTCCTATACATTAACTCCGTATCCCTTATACTTTAAGAGATATCAACGAAGACATGGATTTTTGTGTCTCTACGTCTTCTCTGTCCTTCTCTGTCGGGATATCGCTACGGCATCTATGAAGTCTTATTGTTTTCGTCGCGCTGCACACTTTTGGTCCTATACATTAACCCCGTATCCCTTATAGTTTAAGAGATATCAACGAAATAATAGATTTTTGTGTTTCTATGTCTCCTCTGACGGAATAGAGCTACGGGACCAGTGAAGCCTTATAGTTCTCGGTGCGCTGCACACTTTTGGTCCTATACATTAGTCCCGTATCTCTTATAGTTTCAGAGATATTAACAAATTAATGGATTTTTGTGTTTCTACGTTTCCTCTGACGGAATAGAGCTACGGGACCGGTGAAGCCTTATAGTTCTCGGTGCGCTGCACACTTTTGGTCCTATACATTAGTCCCGTATCTCTTATAGTTTCAAAGATATCAACAAAATAATGGATTTTCGTGTTTCTACGTCTTCTCTGACGGAATAGAGCTATGGGACCGGTGAAGCCTTATAGTTTCCTATACCTTAGCCCCGTATCTCATATAGTA
>JASTWR010000850.1:0-75077 GCA_030770355.1 Harpagoxenus sublaevis
TATTTTTATGCGAAAAAGTGCAAAATAAAATATTATTATATTAAGAAATGATCCATGAAAATCAAGTTTATTATCATAAAAAATACGTCTTTTATCATAAAAATTCATGTTTGTGTATGAATTTAGCTATAAAGTGCAAGAATTTTTGTTTTAGCTGCCCAGTTTGTAAATTTCATTTAACGTGGTATCGTAAATGTGTTGTAAACTTCATATCTTTTTTAACAGTGTACGTTTGTAAATAAAATCCAGTGAAAATTACAATTTTGTGCACTTATTTGACGTTTTGGAGCATACATTATTATTTGAAATGTTGACCACACTCAGGATTAATTCTACAAATTTGGTCCGCCATATAAGATCCGCCATCTTTTATTTAGAATTTCTGAGAATATAATCATGATCAGCGATCCGAAAACCCGTAAGTACAATACTTTACATGAATTCGCTACACAGTTTGTAATAATGAATTTATCGTGCAAAAAGTAAACAAATAAAATTCACTGACAATATATACCAATTTTGAGTAATTTTAGATTTTTTGGCAGTTTACAATATTTAAATTACAATAAAACATGTAAAAATATCGAAGAAACTGCTACAAATTATTACAAAGTGAGGGAAAAAAATTGTCTTCCCTGGAAGACACTACGACACAAAGGGTTACTTGTAAACCATTATATTTCATTAAGTTATCATAAATTATGTACACATTATTTATAATTCATACATTATTAATGATTAATTAATTATTATTTAATTTTATACCATTTATTGCGATAACGCTTTTCAGTCATATTGACCACGCGATAATAAATGTTTAAAAAATTCATATCTCTGTCAATACTTATCGTATGAAAAAAAATAAAAATGGAAATTGTTTGTAATTAAATTGTCTACAACTTTTATTTGAACAATTTTTTTATTGGAGTCGCCATTTTCGAACTATCGATAAAAAATGCGCGACGCGCTGACGTGTTTTTCATTTCTCATGAAATACGTAGTATTTCAAAAAAATCTAGATCAACTGCAATTGGTCGTACAAAATTTTTGCACAGACCTTTTTTGCGTGAAATTTCATTCTCTACAACTTTCACGTCTTGACTTTTTCCCCTAATTGTGATACTTTTCGAGTTATTGGCAAAAAACCAATTTTTGGCACCCTTTTTGCACCCCCATTTTTGCTACGACAATGGTACGGGGGTGGGATTTTATTTCTTTCATTACAACCCCAAAAGACACACTTCCACGCTAGTTTCAGCGCTGGTAGTATTATTTCCAATCTTGGCCAAAATTTCAGCTCATTTGACTGGGCTACTTAGCGACTAGATGAATACATTATTAATGTCTTAAAATATTTTCTGGTTTCCGGATTTCGTACGTACCTTGAAAATAAGGGCTTTACGAATGTTTTGCTCTGATATATGAGGTTAAATAAGTAGTCCAATCCAATCGCATATTGCTTTACTCGTACCGTCATGATGGCGAGGTAAATTTGGCAACGCTGTATGTCAGAGCCGGGACTAGACATTTCGGCGCTCGAGGCGAAAGCAAAAAATGCGCCCCTTAGTAACAAAAAAATATTTTTTTATGGCATGTAAAAAGTAATAAAAAATGATATTAATTAGTGGTATTGCATTATGTAAGTAATGAACTGTTTTTTAGATACATGTTAGTCCGAAATTCTGCGAAAATTGTAAAAAGGATTGTTTTGTAAACTCTTTTTTTTTATTTGTCTTGTTTTATCTGTGGTAACTTCTATTTTTTTTTACCTATATATGTTATCTTCTTTGCCATACATGGAGTGAAAAATTCGAGACTCAAAGGAAGATAGAATCCAGTGGAGTAATGAATAAAATTGCAGCGCACGTATACTGAGCATATGAATAAAAAATATTCAAATATTGTTAAATTGTTATACATACAATATTTATTCAAATTTATATTATGATCACGGTCGTGTATACAGGTCTTGCAACTCTGACGAATTTTAGTGGTGGGGGTAGCTCGCTTATTGAAGCAGGTTTCGTAATTTATGAAATTGCCACCACGTGTCGCTACTATCTAGTACAGTGACTACAGCCGCCATTATATGTTCAGCCGCTGACGGCTGAGCTGATAATTTTACGTCGTATATCCAATGGTTATTGAGGTTTCTCAATAACAATTAGTGCGACTAAAGTAGTGCAAAATGGTAATCTGCGCAGTGCCGAAATGTAAATCGGGCTACAAAAGCCAGAAAGAGAAATTCTCTGTGTTCAAAGTGCTGAGAAATATAGAGATGCGAAAAAAATGGGAAGCTGCTATTTCTGGTGTAGTGGCATTAAAAGAAACGCACGCTATTTGCGAGAAGCATTTTGAAGCACATTATATTATCAGGAACTACATCAAACATGATGCAAATTGAAAGGTTATTGCAAACGTAAGTTTTATCACAAAGTTTTCTTTAATATACGAAAACTAGCTTATTTGTACGTGTCCTTTATTTCCATTTTTATTTCATGTACATTTTTTTTATATTTCCTTTGTTGCATATTTCTTTTTTCTGTTAGGTTCCATTTCAGCGTCCTCGTCTACACAGTTCCGCTGTACCAACAATATTTGATGACAATACATCTTCCATCTATAACAAAGTCCACGTACCTGAACTGGTTCACGTTACGGAGAGTCATCAGTCCGTTATAGGAAGTATTATTGTACAGTGTGTACAATACATACAGTAAGTGTTGCTGTGTAGTGTATATTATTTTTGGATTTTAAACATTGCTAATGTTGGATAATACTTAGCCTCAGACGAAGTTACAACAAAAAGGCCACGAATCGATTTAGCCTCAGACGAAGTTACAACAAAAAGGCCATGCATCGATTTCGGGGATGAAGCTGTACACGTGGAAATGTCAAGTTCTTGTGATGAGCAGAAGTCTTCGGAAATAGCGTCAGCAGAAGTTGGGTTGTCAATGTCAGAAGTTTCTTGACATTCGCGACTGATCGTTAGAGAGTTATTATATATGAAGGTGAGTTACTAATTGTCAAAGTTTATTAAATAATCCCCTAAATTAAAATTCAATAAAAATACCCATTAAAACACTCTAATTTCACGATAAAAAGTAATTTAAACGTATAATGCATCTATGTAATGTAAATTTAAACCTTAAATATCGTACACTACAATCTTCTTCGTCAATGTTATATTAGTGCAACTATTCTCATTTCAGTGAAGTCCAGTAATTGTTGATAAAACTTACTTCATACGTTATTACAGGTATTCGTGAAAACGTGGGCTATTACCAGCCAAACTATTCAGTTGAAGTACCTGAAGACGCGGAACAAGCGAGTGTCGTTTGATGCTTGGATGAAATAAAACTACTGCCAAAAATATTAGAAAAGTTCCAAATGATGAAAGTATGCAGTGGCATAGGCTCCGTTGATATTCACCATCTACAAGTTGACCATGTGTTTCAAAATCTCGTTGAGCAATGGCACAAAAAATGTTCTCCAATCACAAAGAAGAAGAGATGTGATAATTGCAGTTACCTAAGAAAACTGCAGTTAGAAAAGGAAGTAAGGTTTAATAAGCGCAAAACGCTGCTTCGCATTCGGAGCATTTCAAACCCAGTCGAGAAACATAAAGTGATGGCAATGCGGAAAAAATTTAATAATGAAAGGCGTAAGATAAACCGAGCTAAGGCACGAGTTACATTGCTACTGCGATCGTTAGAAGATAAAAAAGAGGAATTAGCGAGATTGTCCAATGAAGATTTTCAGGAGGTGCTCAGAATTGAACATTCCAGCGGCTCAAAAAATTGCTCTCAAAGAAATAATCGCAGCTGCCACAAAGAAAGACGTTAAGGATCGTCGCTACACTGAGGAGTGGATCATGCTATGTGTGTTCATGCACATTCGCTCACCGGGCTATTACAAATTTTCACGAAAAAATAATGTTATCCCGCTACCGTACTCTCGTACGATCCGCAGTTATTTATCGTTGATTAACGTGAAATGCGGTTTCGACAAGGACTTCTCGAAACTTCTTCAGAAACATTTTGAAAGTAAAACCCTTCTGCAGCGCCACGGTGTGCTTCTTTTGGACGAGATTAATTTGAGAAGATCTATCGGTGTTCGAGAGCGCGCGGTAACGCGAGGAAGCGAGAGATTGAAAGGACGACCACAAAAAAAAGAGAAGAACAGCAGGTTCACGCTTACCAGAAAAGTTAAAAAAAAACATGTATTATAAAAGTCTATTTACACTTGTTTACAAAGTTTGTTCATTTTCGCAACGGACCAACGCCGTGAGAGCGCGAACTGAATTTAACGGCAAGAGCGAGCTCGAGACGCGAGATGATGCGTGAAGCAAAGCAAAGCGTGGTTTTAAAGCGGTGAGCGAATGCGGTGTGTACTTAATGCAGCGAGTGGTTCGCGAACAAGAAGAAAAAGACTTGCCGTCGTGGCAAGCTCTTTTATAGTCTGGCAGGTTGTCGTCATCGCCAATTGTTTGAGAGCGAGTGGTGTCAGGCGATTGGCAGACGGCTGCCAACGTCACCGCATTGAGTCGACGCGAGACGATACTTTGCTAGCCGGCCATTAGCAATGTTGTTGGTTTTTTTTTTGTGTTTGTTACATCGATAATGTATAACGTGGGCTTCTAAGTGAAAACAGTGGCGTTCTTGGAACGTCTCGGAAAGATACAAACAAGAAATGCTTTCAGAGAAGCCCACATTATCACGCAAATCAATCACACATAGGAAATAGGAAAAATAATAAATGCGAAGGCACCCGCGTTGTGCCTTCCCGCGCAACAATTAGATGCACGCTATAATGAAATCGCGATCTCAAACATTCCCGCCCGCCTCGTCATTACGTGACGAAACTAAACGGTGCGCTCGATGGTGCGACAGAATTCGCGACAGGGGGTATCGATTGTAGATCGATTCGCGGTACTTGCGAGGCCAGCGCGAGCGACAGCGGCCATCCTGGATTAAACGCGGCTGCGCAATGTCATTACACGTGGTGAGGTCGAGCGAGAAACACATTTCGCAAATCGCAAATTAGGTGCCGTAAAGAGTTCTGCGCCCCGTGAAAAGTGAAGTGACGCGAGTGAATGATGGGGCAAAAGTGAGGCGAACGAAAGACATTGGCGGAAGGCCGACAAAACAATTACGCGACGTGAATTTTAACTGGCAGAAGGCCAACAAAACAATTGCGCGAGTGAAAAGTGCGAGTGAAAACAATTACGCAATTGCGTGACAGTGATCTCACCCATCTTCCGGCGATGGCTGGTTGTTGATCCCTGGAAGGAGCACGAGTTTGCACAGGGGTCGGACCAGCTCTGAAGTGGAGGTCCGAACTGTCGCCACTCGGACGATGCCGTCGTCTCCGGGGTGCAGGCGGGTGATGCGGGCGAGAGGCCATCGGCTCGGAGGTGTGCTCTCAGCACGAATCAAGCACAGGGATCCGACGGCAGGTGCCTCCTCGGTTTTGAGCCACTTCGGACGTGCGGTCATCCCGTTTATGTATTCGCGCGACCACCGTAACCAGAAGTGATCGCGCATTTTTTGAAGGTGTTGCCACCGGGAAAGTGAGCTGTCGGCAGTGTCGGTCAGGGACGGCTCGGGAACGGCTAGAAGGGGCGCTCCGATTAGGAAGTGTCCTGGCGTGAGAGCGGAGATGTCGTCCGGATCATCAGACAGAGCCTGCAGCGGCCTGGAATTTAGGCAGGCTTCGACCTGAGCGAGGAAAGTGCTCATTTCCTCGTACGTGAGGGTGGTCTCGCCGATGACCCGACGGAGATGATACTTCGTTGACTTGACGGCAGCTTCTCACAGGCCTCCGAAGTGCGGTGCGGCTGGCGGATTAAAATGCCATTTGATGCCCTCTGTAGCGGTGATGTGCGCAAGGCGACGGCCGTCGGCAGACAAAGCTCGGAAGAGTTCTCTCAGGACGCGGTCCGCCCCCACGAAATTGGTGCCGCAATCCGAGTAGAGTTCCTCGCAAAGGCCCCTCCGGGAAATGAAGCGGCGGAGAGCGGCGAGGAAGGCTTCCGTCGTGTAGTCCGACACGACGTCTAGATGCACCGCCTTGGTGCTGAGACACACGAACACGGCAATGAAGGCTTTGTGCGCTCGGTGGCCGCGGCCCCTCCTGCGGATGAGGATCGGGCCGGCGTAATCCAGGCCGGTCCGGAGAAACGGGCGTGCAGGAGTTAATCGTCCCTTCGGGAGATTGCCCATTGGAGGTTGTGGAGCGGTCGCTCTCCAGCGGGTGCACGTTACACAGCGATGCAGCCGCTGTTTGACAACGGAGCGACCTCGCGGGATCCAGAAGCGGAGGCGAATCAGGCCAAGGGTGAGCTGCACTCCTCCGTGCAGCGTCCGACGGTGACAAGAGTCGATGATTAAGCGAGTGAGCCAAGAAGAAGGCGGCGCAATCAAGGGATGTCGCTCATCGTATGGAAGCAAGGCATGCTTGAGGCGTCCTCCGACTTTCAGAACGCCGTGGTCATCCTGAAATGGACTTAGGCTTGCCAGCGAACTTCTACGGGACACGGTGCGGTTTGCGGAAAGTGATGCTATCTCCTCGGCGAAGTGCAGGGCTTGTACCACGCGAAGCCAGAGCAGCAGTGCTTCGTCGATCTCATTTGCTTGCAGTGAAAGTGCGGTGGTGCGGAGAGTGGTGCGTCGCCAACGAGAGCACCACGCCATGACTCGTAGAAGTCGGTGCAGGGAAGAAAACCGGAGTAGCATCTCTGGTTCCGCCTCGATTTCCTCAGTGGCGATGTGTGCAACAACTCTTTGCTCGGGTAGCTCGCTGTCCGACATTTCACGGCTCTCGTTCGGCCACTGGGATCGGTCCTTGCAGAGCCAGGCAGATCCAGTCCACCACAAGGGATGTGCTAGTAGTTCTCCCGGAGCGATCCCTCTGGAGGCACAGTCGGCCGGGTTGTCCCGCCCGGGGACATGTCGCCATCGAACGTCAGGAAACTTTTTTTGGATATAGGCCACGCGGTTTGCCACGTAGGTTTTCCAGCGGGAAGCGTGTCCTCTGATCCATTGGAGTGTTACTTTGGAGTCGGACCAAGCAAACGAGGGTACTGTTAACAAACGTAACGTTAAACGCTTGTGAGACATGAGAAAAGTGAGCAAGGCGGCTGCATCAAGTTCGAGGCGAGGCAGGGTTACCTGCCTGACCGGTGCCACCTTGCTCTCCGCAACTAGCAAATGAAGTGCTACGGTGCCGCCCTGGGTGATGCGGAGGTACACGGCCGCGGCGTATCCTCGTTCGGACGCGTCGGCGAAGCCGTGCAGCTCTAATTGAGCGTCCTCTTCACCGCTGCCAAGCCAGCGGTTCACGCGCAGGCTGGCGAGGAGCGGCAGCTCCTCGAGGAAGGTCTTCCAGTTTTGCGCGTCGGCGGCGGGAAGCGATTCTTCCCATTTGAGTTTCTGGAGCCACGCTGACTGGATCCAGATTTTCGCGCGAATCACGACGGGAGCGAGCCATCCCAAAAGATCAAACAGACGCGCGGTTTCCGCAAAAACGCGTCGCTTGGTGAAATCAGTGACAGTGCGTGGTTGAATCGCGAACGCGAAAGTGTCCTCGTTCGGGTGCCACAACAGGCCGAGAGTGGAAAAACTTTTATCTTCCCACGAGTGCGGTTCGTGGAGAAGTCAGTGCTCGGGAGGGATTCCCGTCAGCACTTCCTCGCAGTTCGCGGCCCATTTTCGCAGCGGGAACCCGCCCGCCGTGCACAATCCGCGGAGCTCGGTCTGCTTAGCGATCGCGGCAGACAGAATGTTCGCGCCCGAGACGACGTCGTCCACGTATGTGTCCTCCTCCAGGGTGATCGCTCCCTGAGGATATCGCGCCCGCTCGTCAATGGCCAGTTGCCTTAAGGTCCGGATGGCCAAGAAGGGTGAGCACGCGAGGCCGTAAGTGACCGTCAACAGCCAGAACACGAACACGAGAGCGGCGAGCGCGTAGCGCCAAAGGATGCACTGGTACTTTCGATCGTCTGGGTGAATGAGGATTTGCCTGTACATCTTTTCGATGTCTGTGACGAACGCGTAGCGGTGCCAGCGCCAGCGCCTCAGAACGTCGGCCAGAGCGGGCAGCAGATTGGCGCCCACGAGTAAGTGGCCATTCAACGACTCGACGTCGTTTGTTGCAACCCGTTGAATACCACTCGGAGTTTGGTGGAGGTGCTTGATTCTCGAAGCACTCCGTGATGGGGTAGGAAACAACCGTCCTCGTTTTCGTTGAAAACAGTGGCTAACTCCATGTGTTTCAGGTCTTGGTATTCCTTCAAGAACTTGCGGTAGAGCTCGCCGAATCGTGAGTCCCTCTGGCATTTCCGCTCCATCGCGGTCAGCAGGCGCTCAGCCGGTCGGCAAGTGTCAGAAAGCTTCGTTGGCACCTTGGAAAAAGGCAGTCTGACGACGTACCTTCCCGTCTCCGTGCGGGAGTGAGTGCGCACGAAGAAGTCCTCGCACTGCTGTTCTTCGGGTGAAAGAGGTGCAGGAGCGGAAGGTTCGGCTTCCTGCTCCCAGAAGCGGCGTACGAGATCCGACAGCTCGTGGTCTGCCGTCACTTGGAAGCTACCGCTTGCGTGGAGAGCTGAGGCACCGCAGCCTCCGGAAAGGATCCATCCGAAGGCGGTCTTCTGCGCGATCGGAGCATTCGATTCGCCCTTGCGGATGCCTTCCTCGAGGATGGTGGAGCAGGCCTCCGCTCCGAGGAGTATCTCGACCGGATCGCTAGCCGAAAACTGCGCATCGGCTAGCGGCAGCCCTTTGATGTGGGGCCACGTGGGAGAGCCTTGTGTGGTCGAGCCTTGATAGAGTGTCAGACGGGGCAGCACGAACGCGACGGCGGTTATCGCGGCCCCGGTGGTTTTAGACGTGAGGTTTACTGTCACCTTTCCGCGGGTTGACCCAGATTTCGAGCCTCCGATGCCGAAGATCGACACGGCGGAACGCTCGCGTTGCAGGCGCAAGCGATGCACGAGTGATTCGGCGATGATCGAGACCTCGGATCCTTGATCGATGAGGACTCGTGCGGGATGCGGATTTCCGTGTCGGTCGGCGATGGTCACTCGCGCGGTTGCAAGCAGGATCGCCTTGCGGTCGTCAGCGGTCCGCACGGCGGATAGCGCGCTGACCTCTGTGGACGATGTTGCGGGAACGTATGCCTCGTGCAGCATCGTGTGATAACGCGCCTTACACGTGAAACAGTTCTTCGGGGATTGGCACTTCGCGACGGTGTGATTCCCTAGGCAGTTGAAGCACAACCGGCTAGACTCCACGACTGTCTTACGATCCGCGGCGGATTTCGCTTTGAACTCGCAGCACGTCATTAGCGAGTGCTGTCCTTTGCACAGCGCGCACTGCGGATCGAAACCGTTTCTTTTACCGTGATTCCCAACGTGAGTTTTCGCGGACCGAGTGGAATCAGCGGGTTTCGCGGCAGATTTCGGTTTCGCGGCGTTTAGCGTGAGAATCCGCTTCGATATGAAGTTCGTCAGTGCGTCGTGCTCCGGCGGATCGGTGGAGTCGCAAGTGGACGATTCTCACTCGAGTCGCGTTCGCGTATCGAAGAGCTCGACAACCAGGTGGTTGAAGAGGTCCATCCCATGAGACTCGATGGGCCTTCCGATGCTTTCCTAAGCATTGGCAGCGGTTGTGACGGCATTGTGGATTCGGCTCAGCTCCTCAGCGGTTTCTCCCTTCATTTTCGCCTCGGTGGTAAACGAGGCGAAATTGGAGCGTATCAACTCTTTTTTATTTTCATAGTGCTTACTTAAGATCGCCCACGCGCGGTCGTAGTTCTCTCCGGTCACCGTTAACAAACGTATCAATTTTTCAGCGGGCCCTTGGAGACACGAGCGGAGGTAATGTAGCTGTTCGACCTTCGAAATAGATGCGTCGCCGATGACCGACCGAAAGAGAGAAGGATGGCCAGTCCTCATAGGCACCCGAAAACCGCGGTAATTGTATGCGGGGCAGCGAGGTTTTCGACGCGCGTTCGCCCCCTTGCTCTGGCACCACGGGCGCCCTGCGCAACGCGGCCTTTAAGGTGCTTGCGAGACCGGTAAGCAAGCTGCGCTGATGCACGTAAGTACTTTCGGTGATGTCTAATAGATCATTCTTTGCGTACTCACTTTCGGCGTAGAGGTCTTTGAAACATGCAAGGATTAAGTCGTGCTGCGACTCGAATTTCGCCCACAGGTCATCCATAATCCGGATGCAAGTGTGCACAGCGTCGAGGGTGATCTTCTCTGTTCCCATCTTCCTCGGGTTGTCCATGGAGCGGGAGATGCGGCCGCGGATGTCGAGCTGGCTGTTCAGCAAGGCGCTCCAGTCCATGCTCATGACTGCGGTCGGTCTAGCGGAAGCACTCCCGAGTTTGCGGTTGCCGGTTAGGATCCGGCTCGAAGGACCAGAAATGCTTTTAGAGAAGCCCACATTATCACGCAAATCAATCACATATAGGAAATAGGAAAAATAATAAATGCGAAGGCACCCGCGTTGTGCCTTCCCGCGCAACAATTAGATGCACGCTATAATGAGATCGCGATCTCAAACAATCGGAGTGTGCGCGAAGAATCTCACTTACATTGGATTAACAGACTTCGGCGATGACGGGCCACAATCGACGGACATCGTAGACCAGGCGGCACACGGTGTGGTTTTCATGTTCCAACCTGTTGCCGACAAGCGTACCCAGCCTATTGCGATTTTTGCATCAAAAAAACCTGTAAAAGGGGAGCAACTCGCCATGTTAGTGATAAAAGCCATCGTGTATCTCGAAGAGAGCGGAGCTAAAATTCATGGGGTCGTTGCTGACGGTGCATCAACGAACAAAAAGATGTGGTCGTTATTGGGCATCATGGGTTCCATCGAAAACACAAAAACATGGTTTAGCCATCCATTAGACAGCGAACGTAAAATATTCGTATTTTCTGATGTGCCACATCTTTAATGAAGACTACTCGGAACCGGCTCTATAATAAAAAACGATTGCGAGTAAGTTCTGATAAGAATTATTACTACGAAGAACGTAAAATAAACGTAAAAAAATTGAGGTCTTATGTAATTAACTGTTTTGCAGATCAATTCAACGGATGGCTACATCCAATGGAAGTTCTTTGAAGCTTTGTTCGAGTTCGATAGTCAGTTCCCGGCAAATGCCAGAGCATGCCCGAAAATCACAAAGAGACACGTCCACCCTGACAATACCGCAAAAATGCGGGTTCGACTCGCGACTCAGGTATTCATTTATTTACTTAATTCTTTTTGGGGTAACCTTATTAGGCTGTGTGTGGGTGTGTGGGTGTGTGTGTGTGTGTGTGTGTGTGTGTGTGTGTGTGTGTGACGCTTCCGCCATGTATATCTATCTTATTTTCTCATTGTTAAGGGTTTTTTTAAATTAGCAACTATTGTAACGCTACTTTTTGTTACTACTTATTCGTTACTGCTAACGTTATTTTCTTTCAATTGCAGATTTTTAGTAACTCCATGGCCCATGGCTTGGCGTTTTACTTATCACAGAAATGCGAAAAGCTTCATGGGTGCGAAGAAACAATTGCGTTTTGCAAGCGCATGAATGATTTGTTTGACGCGTTAAATCGCAAATCTCCCAACGAAGGGCTTACCCCGTTATCTAAAGATTTTAAGGTAAGTAATCTCAGTACTTAAGAATTCAGATTATCGCGGCCAGTGAGTTAAGAAAAGCACAATACCATAGGACGATTACCATGCGAGACAATGATAAATGTCTCACAATCACCAATATGTTGATTACCCAGACATTTTGATTATTGTTATTTACAGGTGTTGGAAGATTCATTAGAATGGTTGAACAGATGGGAATTAGCTGCAAGGAAAGGCGATATATTACAAGACGAATTTATAACGACAGATACGGCCGAAGGATGGAGAGTGTCTATTACATCTACACTGGATATGTGTCGTTACCTTATCTATAACTTCGATTTCCAGTATGTGCTCACAGGGAAAATTAATCAAGACAACTTAGAGGTAACGATCTGCAAAGAAACAATACTTACCGTGTAAAAATAGGTGAAAACACGAAATGTTAATGCTCTAGAATGGTTCTCCATGTATGTATTGTTTACCTACTGTTTCAGAAATTTTTCGGTACCATACGGCAAGGTGCAGACTGCAACAATCATCCCAACTGTCCTACGTTCCTGCAGCTCTACAAATTGCTGTCCATATATAGCGTAATAAATCCACCGAAATACGGTAACTGTACCATTTCCGACGAAACGCCCCAGACACCGCAGATTTTGGTATCTGTGGCTGAAGTAAAAGCTATATACGGGAAGAAAAACGAGGCAAAGATTGCGATATATCGTCGACAAATTAAAGAAAAGTTGGACGCAAGTTTAGAGTATGAGGATTGGGAGGCCGACGACATAATCGAATATACCCCTGATGCTGATGACGCCCTTTCTCCCACTCTTGACTGTATCATATATTACGTTACAAGTTTCTTTTTTTAACTAACCCTCTGTGCGCTGCTTCACACATAACTAACCCGTTGGTAACTTTCAAACGCATTAACATTTATTATTGTACTGTCTTAGCTATGCATGCGCAATAGTATATAGTATCGTATATAGTCGTATATATAGTCGTATGTAGTAGTTACGCTTCCATGCTTTATTTAAGGTGATGTCATACACCTACGGGGGCAAGAGATATAGCTGCATTTTCCCATTCCGAATTTTGGCACGGTTCTTACTTTGGGATAATTAACGGATTAATTATGTGACGGATTCATTATCGTTCTTCGGCTTTTTTCCGTATTATGAAAATTAACTGTACAAAAATTTAACTACAGTTGTCGCGTTACTCACGGACTTGTATCAAGTCACGTTAATCGTACATTAACTTAAGGTTCGATTGCACCAATGTAGATTAACTTTAAAATTTGTTTAATTTAATTTTTATCTTTTTCTAATTCTTCAACTTAGAAAAGGATAAAAGTAAGTTAAACCGAGTTTAAAATTAATCTACATTGGGCAATCGGGCCTAAAAGTAGTGTATGGCAAACTCTCTATTCTCTGCTATGGTAGATGTATATGTTTTTTCGCTATCAAGTTGTCATTCCAAGCTTTTGAACGATTTGTTAAAGTTATTCGATTTTAATTTTAGGATATCTGTGCAAACGGGTCCTAAAAATTTATAACTCGTGCGACACCTGTATGCAAGCTGTGAAAATTGATTCCTGCAGTCGAACTTCAGTACCGAACGCGGTAACGAAACTGACTGATATAAAAACTCGTGGTGGCTTAATTCACGCCAATCTTAGATTTTTTAATCTCATCCGTCACGTAGAAGCATGCTTCGCAAAACATGCATCTCATGTGAATGTTTTTGATTTAACGTTGGATGACGTTATTACAACGTATGATTTTACGTTTCCGTGCAAAGAGCACGCTTCTGATATACTATCTTTCGCATTAGTCATCTACGTTCGGTTAAGGATGAGACAATAACCTCATCAACAAAACTTAAAATTAACTACAAAATTTGTTGTAAAAAAAAGCTGTCAAATTTGACAAATGAATAAACTACTTTTTATATAATAATGTTATACCGTACTTTTTTTTTACCATGTAAACCTGAAATGTTTTTTTTCAAATATGATACAATTTAAACATTATTCATAAGTGAATAATGTTGAAATTATATCAATGATTCATTGGTGAATGATTCATCCGGAATCAAACACCAATATCATCAAAATGTCTTATGCCGTAGCTAAAGACACTCGACCAAACGTTATTTAAAATCACAGTATAATGAGACTCAGTCATATTTATCGTGCTCGCCTGGATGTACAACGAATTTATTGCCCGCCAGTCAGCATCGCGTTTTTTATTTGTCTCGTTATAACCGTACTTAAATTTGGCGCGTTTTGTAATTCACTGTCTGGCCGCCGCTGTCGTTGCGATCCAGTACAGCGACTAGCTTCAATAAGTGAGTCACCCCCCACCACCGGAGTTGCAAGACCTGTATACACGACCGTGATTATGATAAATTATACACTTTAACTTTAAATAATGGCCGCAGGGGGAAGTGATCCGCGCAGTTCCATGGGCTTAGCCCACCCACGGCTTCCCGAGCTCATCACCGTGGACATACACAGACATACACACTACGCACACACACACATAGACACGGGGCAATTAGCCTGCTGTTAAGAGGCAGAAAGGCCCGGAAGCAAAGAAGAAGAAGAAAAACTTTAATTAATGTTTGAAGTTTGAGCTCTGTTCGAGCTGTTGCACAATCGCCATGAGTACTTGATTTTTTTCGTTGCTCGAGGCTTGTCTCTAACATCTTCGCAAAGCAGCATTCGAATCCCTTCCGGTCCAAAATCTGCGAATGTCTTTTCAAGTATTTCCAATGTGATGCCGGCTTTTGCCATTTTAGTTTTCATGCCAGTCGAGACGTCTTTAAAACTTTCGAGAATGACTTTGTTGTGTGCATGGACGACAGCATTATTCTCTGCACGCAAGATTTCGCCGGTCGTTTCTATTGTTCCCCTTATCATATCGTCGGTAATTCCGCTACTGCAAACTAATCTTTTTAGAATTGAGACGTCGGTAACAGCATTATGAGCTCCTGCTATCGACTCAGACCTCAAGAGATCTTCCGCGAGGGCTGTTTGAGTATAACTTTTCTTTTCTTTCTTCCGATTCGGAAGTAAAGTTTGAAAGAGATGCAACGTATCTGCGAAACCCATTACGACAGACTGAAATTCTTCAAGAAGTCCGAACTTCTTCATGTGTCGCAATGTCAACAGTGCATCGAATCTAACACAAATCATGATAACCGATAAAATATTCGACCATTATCAGACGCATTTTGACTTTAATAATGTGTTGTTGTGAGCGCACAACGCAATAAGTATTAATTATGTAACCTATAAGTAATCCGAACCTAGCAACGGAAGTCGAATATGAAATCCGCCAAAAACCTGACGATTGCATCGGACGACGATCATCCGATGCAAACCGACACCGGAACCCAGAGCGGCCGACTCCAGGTCTACCGAAAACGCTGATGCGAAGGTCAGCACAGAGCGCTGACAAAGAGAAGTCAACGCTAACTCGGGAGCCCCCGAGTTAGCAACAGAACGTCGTTCCGACATGATAAATACCGCCGATTCGGAAGATCGAGCGGGCAGTCTGTCATAAGATTCTGAAGCATACGTGCGGTCACCTTTACTAATTGTCAAACTTAGAATAATATCGGGAATTGAACAAAGAACTCAAGACCGTTATAAATTGTCAATCATTTTAATTAAAGATATTTGAGGAGAAATATCGAAGTAACATTTATTGAAACACTCCGCCGTGTGCAACTTCCTCCAACCCGGAATTCCCGAATCCTGTGCCGGCCCTGAGCATCAACTCCCGGTTCCGGCACGACAATTTGGTGGCAGCGGTGGGATTCTGTCACCTTGGAGGAGAGGCCAGATCGAGAGTGTTCATCTGCAAAAGAGCGGATCGTGAGAAAGCGGTGAAGCAACCCTAAGAGGAGCGACCGAATCCTGATCCAGAGCGAAGGAAGCACCCGGTAGCAGCCCACGAGTGTTATCAACGACACCGGAGAAGGCGCCGACCTACCACACGGTGACTCGCCAGCCAAGCAGCCAAGCAGCCAGACAACAAAGCAGCGGTCAACGACCAGCGCAGCGACGAACAACATGCGTCTACTAATGTAAGTCGCAATTAAAAATTGTAAAGCGTTATAAGGCGATAAAGGTTAGAGGACGAAAACACGTCCCGCCGAGCGAATTAGAGCTTATATTACGGTAGATGTCGGACGGTGAAACGCGAGATAGCCCCGTCCGCAACCCGTCGCGGTTACATAGAGCCGAAAGTGCGCCAGCGCGCCGAACACCTAGAGTCAGCCCTATAGGCCCCGTACGAATCGTAGAGAAAGCCGTTCGCGACATTGCAGAAAACGTCCGACGTAGCTTATAATACTCGGATGAAGGTTCGCCGGTATTAGAATTACACCCGAACGTCGTACTAGAGCGCGAATTCGCTTTCCTAGACGATAGTCTTTTACCCAGAAATAATAACGGTCCCCGAGATAACCCCAATAACGAAAACAATAATATTAACGAGAACAATAACGCAAATAATAACGAGGACAAAAGTGACGTACTCAGACTGCACCCGACGATAAGTGACGCACGTTCAGATACATCAGCCAATACACAGAGCAATAACTCCGGAAGAGGAGAGTTCTCCCTAACGTCCTACGACAGTAGCGTATTTGATCCGGAAGAAGAAGATTATACTCCCGCGGCCGGAAAAATGAGTCAGCAAAGAAGAGCGGCTCAAACAAATGTACCCCGCGAAAACGCAAACGAAGTGCCGGTAACGCCCGAGCAAGTAGACGCGGAAATAAACCGTTTAAGGTCAGTGAACCAACGGACACCCGCGAATAATCCACGTCGAGCTCCGGAGCCTGCGCGAGAATGCCCAGGCATGCAGGATTCTGTACTCGGTGAATTATTAGAAGGATCGTATGCACAGATTAGAGGCCGCGACCTACGAACGACACGACAACAGGGTCCGCGCCAGTCATAGTAACGGTCCATTAGATGTAACCTACGGTCGAACGCGTGAGGACGTCAGAAATCGACCGGGAAATCATAATACTGGGTTCCTCAGCCTGAAGGAAGCCCGAAACTTGATACCCGAAATAAACGGAGAATCTAGAGAGCGCGTCCGCGAATTCTTAAACGCGAGTAATTACGCGATGAAAAATATTCACCCCGCAGACGAATCGAATCTACTAGAAGCAATACTCTGCACAAAATTTAAAGGAACGGCTATGATCGATTTCGACACGCGGAATATACAGAGCTACGAGCAATTAAGGCGCGAACTTGAGACCGAATACCTCGGAAAGCGAAGCACGACACACTTGCAATTAGAGTTTAACTCCTTGAAACAAAAAACGGGAGAAAGCGCGCAAGAATTCGGACGGCGTGAGGAAAAGCTCGCTCGAGAACTATACGAAGCGATGGAAGAAGGCAAGAACCACACACAAGACCAACAGAGAGCGATATTAGATAGCATTAAAACGCAAGCCCTTCACAATTACCAAATAGGGTTGCACGAAGAGATTAAACTGTTGGTCCGAGCTCAGCGATATAAAAGCCTGCAAGAAGCAATAGCCGGCGCCAGTGCCGAAGAGAAAGTGATGATTCCCTCACGGAAAGGGACAACTAACAAATAAATTTAATACCGAGAACGCAAGGTATTCGCAGAGATCGGCGATTAAATGCCATAAATGCGGAAAAACTAGGCCATACTGGACAAGAATGCCGTACGAGCCGATACGCAAACAGATATTCTCTCCCGAGAGCAGAAAAACCCAGCCGAATACATACCGTAGAAAAGTATTGTAACTACTGCAAGAAGGTAGGGCATAAACGGGAAGAATGTTGGTTGTTAAATGGCCGACCCGAAAAGGAAAGGGCGCGCCAATCTAAAACTGATGGAAATAAAAAACCACAAGTAAACGCAGCAGCGAGAGCAAGAGTGCATACGTCAGACAAGGACGATGAGATATCATATAGCAGCAGCAGCGGCAGCAGCAGTAGCGGTGAAGAAGAAAAGAGACCGAGAAAGCATAAGGCACGAGCCGTGTGCCAGTATCAAATTACTCAAGTGACGAGTAAGACTAATAAAAATTACAATCTCGATCTCTTGACACTCCCGATGCAAGAAGCCAAAACGGGAAAAATAAATTTTTTGCTCGATTCCGGAGCAGCCCTAACCTTTATCAAAATGGGTAACCTGAAGGGCAATACACAAATGCGTGAGAAGAAACTCGCGCTGACAGGGATAACAGGACACCAGCTGTATACCCTTGGAAAAATAAAAGCCACGATAAATTTGGGAAATCAATTCATACGCCACTCAATGTACGTGGTAAACGACGATTTCCCGATGGAATATGAGGGAATACTAGGAATCGACTTTATCAAAAAGCACCGAGCTGACTGTCTCCATGGGAAGAATGTATTCAGAATCGGCGGAGTAAATCTTAAGCTCCGACCATATAAAAAGGTAATATTACTGCCCCGCAGTGAAACAATCATACAAGCGATTGCAGACCAAAATAGAATAGGCATTGTGAAACGTGAACAACCTATTCCTGGAATTTTCATTGGACATTGCATGGTAAAACCTGTAGATTTTGTTTGCCCAATAAGCATAGTAAACGTCACCGAGAAGCCAGTAGAGATATACACACCGCGTGTAACTCTAGAAGAGGTGAACGACACCGCTGACGTGTTCACTTTACACGCGACTGAAGAGCGCGAATCAATCACAAAGCGACGCGAAAAATTACGCAGTAAATTAAGAATGAGTCATTTAAATGATAAAGAAAAAAAGGCGTTAGAGCACATATGCGATGATTTTAACGATGTATTCCATTTAGAAAGCGATAAACTAACGTGTACCCCGGCGGTGAAACACGAGATCCCGACGCGAGCAGATAGCGCGCCGGTGAGCGTCCGACCTTATCGCTTACCAGAGAAGCATAAGGAGGAAATAAATAGACAAATTAACAAGATGCTAGAGGATGGGATTATCCGCCCTAGTACGAGCCCGTGGAATTCTCCAATATTAGTAGTACCAAAAAAACCTGACGTTTCAGGAAAAATAAAATTACGAATTGTCATCGATTTCAGAAAGCTCAACGACCTGACAATAGGAGACTCGTTCCCATTGCCAAACATTGCAGAAATACACGACAAATTAGGAAGGGCAAAATATTTTTCAACTTTAGATCTCGCATCCGGATACCATCAGATACCGATGCACGAGAAAGATAAAAAGAAGACAGCATTTTCCACACCCAATGGACACTACGAATTTAACCGAATGCCTTTCGGTATCAAAAATGCGCCAAGGACTTTTCAGCGCGCAATAATAGCGGTATTAATGGGTTTAGATGGTATCAAATGCCTCGTTTACCTCGACGATGTTGTAGTTTTCGGAGCAACGTTAGCCGAACACAACAAGCGCCTAATTGAAGTTTTAGAGCGATTCAGAAAATATCGTTTAAAACTTCAACCCGATAAGTGCGAATTTTTGCGTAAAGAGGTACTATGTTTAGGGCACATTATTTTGGAAAACGGAATACTACCAGACCCTGCCAACATACAAGCAGTGATAAAATGTAAAACGCCCACACGACCGAAAGATGTCCAGATTTTTCTCGGATTCGCTGGATATTACCGAAAATTTATTGAAAATTTTTCTAAAATAGCAAAACCTTTAACAAAAATATTGAAAAAGGGAGAAAAATTTATTTGGACAGCCGAGCAACAAATGGCGTTCGAAATACTAAAGGAAAAACTTACTGCGCCTATATTAAATTACCCAGATTTTAACCAAGAGTTCTTGGTAACTACAGACGCGTCCGACTATGCAATCGGAGCCGTATTATCACAAGGGACAGTAGGACAAGATAGACCGATAGCTTACGCCAGTAGAGTATTAAACAAGGCTGAACAGAATTATAATACAACGGAAAAAGAATTATTAGCCATCGTATGGGCCGTAAAGCATTTCCGACCATACGTATATGGAACGAAATTTAGAATAATTACAGATCATAGACCATTAATATGGTTATTTAACGTAAAAGATCCCGGCTCGAGATTAATAAGATGGAGACTCAAGCTGGAAGAATACGACTACGCGATCATTCATAAGGCAGGAAAAATGAATGCAAATGCTGACGCACTGAGCCGAAACCCGATAGCGGAAGACTCGCAAGTCTACAACGTTCATCAAGAGGAAACACCGAGAGAATACTCGGAAGAAGATAAGATGCAAATATTACACGAATATCACCATGGGGGTGAAACTCGTATGAGAATGGGAGAAACATCATGGCGGCAGCTCCAGACGAAATCGGGGGTAATGCGCGCGCATATCGTGAGCCGAAGCAAGCCGAACGTCGATCGGGCATGGTCGGCGTCGGAGACGACGCGAAAAGTGAAAGTGAAAAGTCATTGTGCGGGTGCCTGCCATATTGAATATTGAATTTCGGTGGTGCCTGGTGGATCGCGATCGCGGAGTATCAGGGGCTCTTCTTCTTATCCAGCGAAAGACTCACACTGCCGATCGGCCGTTCCAGTGTTTGGAGTGCCACAAAAATTTCCCCACGTCCACGGCACTACGTTGTCACTTGACGTTACATAATTCTCAATCGCGACCGCTTCCTTGCATTTACTGCGGTCGGCGGTTCATGGATAAGACCAGTCTAGCAAAACACGAGGAGTCAGGTATACGCCTAACGAACAACGCTACATGTCAGAAGATCTTCCACCACATAACCGACTTGAGTGTGCACAAGAAGCATCACGATCCCGACAAGAAGTTTGATTGCGAAGTGTGCGATCGCGAGTTCAACAGGCTGAACAATCTACAGAGACACATGCTGGTACATCAACATCAAGTACGTATAAGTATTTCACTCGGGCTATCTTTTATTTTTCTCAATTCTTAGATTCATATTTTCTCTTTAGTTGTTACACTTTGCTTTCTTTTTTATTTTGCCTTATCTCTTTTTTATAATTGCATTCTTTTTGCTGCCAATTTTATTTGTGAATATATATATATTCAAAAAACAGATTCACAAATATATATATATATATATATATATATATATATAATATTATATATATACTAGCTTTTAGGCCCGCGCTACGCGCTACGCGCGGGCCTAAAAGCTAGCCTATCTATAAAGTACAACGTTATATAGTACATCATATAGTACAACATCATATAGTGTCTCTATGGGTGTCAATTTACATTATTAATCGAAAAATAATACACATCGTGGCAATTAAACCCATCCTCGAAAAATTAATAAAATTTTTTGAGATTCGGTCAATTATTTCCCGAAAAATTGAAAAAATATCGTATCCGTCTTTCAAGAAGATCGGTAACAAAAAACTATGTACTTTATGGCACTCTTCAAAAAAATTAAACCCTTCGTCGCAATTCCCAAAAAATTGCTTTCTCTTGAAAAAAATTAAACCCATTGTCGCAATCCCCGTCAAATTAGCAAAATTTTGGCTCCTATTTCAAGAAAATCTTTGAGCCATCCCCGAGAAATTAGAAAAATTTTGACACCTGGTTCAAGAAAATTGGTCGCAGAAAATAGTTCGCAGACAGACAGACAGACGGACAGAGATTAGAGATCCGCCTGCCAAAAAGATCGGTAACGGAGAATTATACACATCATGGAACTCCCCGGAAAATTCTACCCCCGTTTCACATACAATTCTTTGAGATTCGGTCAATTATTTCCGGAAAAATTGGAAAAATATCGTAACCGCCTTCCAAGAAGATCGGTAACGAAAAACTATACACTTTATGGCACTCCCCGGGAAATTCTACCCCTATTTCATATACAGAAAATAGTTCGCAGACAGACAGATAGACGGACAGAGATTAGAGATCCGCCTTCCAAAAAGATCGGTAACGAAAAATTATACACATCATGGAACTCCCCGGAAAATTCTACCCCCGTTTCACATACAATTCTTTGAGATTCGGTCAATTATTTCCGGAAAAATTGGAAAAATATCGTAACCGTCTTCCAAGAAGATCGGTAACGAAAAACTATGTACTTTATGGCACTCTTCAAAAAAATTAAACCCTTCGTCGCAATCCCCAAAAAATTGCTTCCTCTTGAAAAAAATTAAACCCATTGTCGCAATCCCCGTCAAATTAGCAAAATTTTGGCTCCTATTTCAAGAAAATCTTTGAGCCATCCCCGAGAAATTAGAAAAATTTTGACACCTGGTTCAAGAAAATTGGTCGCAGAAAATAGTTCGCAGACAGACAGACAGACGGACAGAGATTAGAGATCCGCCTGCCAAAAAGATCGGTAACGAAAAATTATACACATCATGGAACTCCCCGGAAAATTCTACCCCCGTTTCACATACAATTCTTTGAGATTCGGTCAATTATTTCCGGAAAAATTGGAAAAATATCGTAACCGCCTTCCAAGAAAATCGGTAACGAAAAACTATACACTTTATGGCACTCCCCGGGAAATTCTACCCCTATTTCATATACACCACTTTAAAATTCGGTCCATTAATGAATGAGTAGTTCGCGGTCATACATACATACATACAGACGTCCGGTGTATTTCCGGAAAAATAGGAAAAATATCGTAACCGTCTTCCAAGAAGATCGGTAATGAAAAACTATGTACTTTATGGCACTCTTCAAAAAAATTAAACCCTTCGTCGCAATCCCCAAAAAATTGCTTTCTCTTGAAAAAAATTAAACCCATTGTCGCAATCCCCGTCAAATTAGCAAAATTTTGGCTCCTATTTCAAAAAAATCTTTGAGCCATCCCCGAGAAATTAGAAAAATTTTGACACCTGGTTCAAGAAAATTGGTCGCAGAAAATAGTTCGCAGACAGACAGACAGACGGACAGAGATTAGAGATCCGCCTGCCAAAAAGATCGGTAACGGAGAATTATACACATCATGGAACTCCCCGGAAAATTCTACCCCCGTTTCACATACAATTCTTTGAGATTCGGTCAATTATTTCCGGAAAAATTGGAAAAATATCGTAACCGCCTTCCAAGAAGATCGGTAACGAAAAACTATACACTTTATGGCACTCCCCGGGAAATTCTACCCCTATTTCATATACAGAAAATAGTTCGCAGACAGACAGATAGACGGACAGAGATTAGAGATCCGCCTTCCAAAAAGATCGGTAACGAAAAATTATACACATCATGGAACTCCCCGGAAAATTCTACCCCCGTTTCACATACAATTCTTTGAGATTCGGTCAATTATTTCCGGAGAAATTGGAAAAATATCGTAACCGTCTTCCAAGAAGATCGGTAACGAAAAACTATGTACTTTATGGCACTCTTCAAAAAAATTAAACCTTTCGTCGCAATCCCCAAAAAATTGCTTCCTCTTGAAAAAAATTAAACCCATTGTCGCAATCCCCGTCAAATTAGCAAAATTTTAGCTCCTATTTCAAGAAAATCTTTGAGCCATCCCCGAGAAATTAGAAAAATTTTGACACCTGGTTCAAGAAAATTGGTCGCAGAAAATAGTTCGCAGACAGACAGACAGACGGACAGAGATTAGACATCCGCCTGCCAAAAAGATCGGTAACGAAAAATTATACACATCATGGAACTCCCCGGAAAATTCTACCCCCGTTTCACATACAATTCTTTGAGATTCGGTCAATTATTTCCGGAAAAATTGGAAAAATATCGTAACCGCCTTCCAAGAAGATCGGTAACGAAAAACTATACACTTTATGGCACTCCCCGGGAAATTCTACCCCTATTTCATATACACCACTTTAAAATTCGGTCCATTAATGAATGAGTAGTTCGCGGTCATACATACATACATACATACATACAGACGTCCGGTGCTTATTATAGTAGATATACACATCATGGAACTCCCCGGAAAATTCTACCCCCGTTTCACATACAATTCTTTGAGATTCGGTCAATTATTTCCGGAAAAATTGGAAAAATATCATAACCGCCTTCCAAGAAGATCGGTAACGAAAAACTATACACTTTATGGCACTCCCCGGGAAATTCTACCCCTATTTCATATACACCACTTTAAAATTCGGTCCATTAATGAATGAGTAGTTCGCGGTCATACATACATACATACATACATACAGACGTCCGGTGCTTATTATAGTAGAGATATATATATATATATATATATATATATATATGTATATATATATAATTATATATATATACAGGGTGTTCTAAAAAGGGGGGCCAAAATTTAGGGAGATATTCCTCACACCCCTCAAGGATGAAAAAATGTTATATGAACATAGGTGCGGAAACGATATTTTTAGGAGTTATGTTGAAAATATTGTTGACTGTATTACTTACACAAGAAACAATTTAGGATTAATCATTATGTAAACAAGTAACTATAATATTAAAGGTCAAATTTTTCTGATTTCTGCCTGGCAGATAAGGTCACAACCTCATTTAGCCGTACTCAGAAAAGAAGCTCTAACTCCTGAAAAAAGCGTTTCCGCACCCATGTTCATATAACATTTTTTCATCCTTTAGGCGTGAGGAATATCTCCCTAAATTTTAGCCCCCTTTTATTAGAACACCCTGTATATAAAATAATATTATATTAGTTACAAATCTAATAACTATGCGTTTATTTATATATACTTACTTTACCATTTATTCTAATTTTTGTCGAATTATTACTTCTTGCGATTCATGTGGTTCCTAAAAGGTTTTTTGTTGAAAGCGTTGATTATTATAGTGACATTTTTCTGATCTACCATCAGGTCCCTACATAGAAACTTGTTTATAATCCGCGACAAATACGACCAATATGGGGGGTCTCCGTTTGCCTACAATCCTGATTGCCAACAGCTTCGTTTGCCCACAACATTTTGCCTACAGCTTCGTTTGCCGACATTCCCGATTGCCGACATTCCCGATTGCCTACAAGCATTATTGCGCACATATAATAGTTAAAAATACGAACGTACGTTTGCGCACATGGCTAAACACATTGCACACATGACTTTATTGCACACAAGCAGATTGTACACATGACATTATTGTCCACATACACATTGCACACATGACTTTATTGCGCACATACACGTTATATTGCACACATATGTCGCAGGCTTATTGCAAAATCAGCCCTTTTGCAAAAAGACTAGCCTCTTTGCGAAAGGCCGGCCTCTTGCGAAGCACTGATCGTTTCCCAATAAGACTGAACGCACTTTAGGCTTTTTGGCACACATGGGCTGGTGTTAGGCTAGGCACTTTGCAAAAAGTCTAAAATACGTTAGTCTTATTAAAGAAACGATCAAATGCTTTCGCAAAAGGCCGGCATTTCGCAAAAAGGCTGATTTTACGATAAGCCTGCGACATTGTGTGCAATATAACGTGAATGTGCGCAATAAGTCATGTGTGCAATGTGTATGTGGGCAATAATGTCATGTGTGCAATCTGCAAGTTTCCGTTTCGTTTTTGTATGGTACTGTATAACACACGTCAATGATGAACATGTCTTTGGTAAGAATTCGCGATCCCAGAATATGTTAGGATAAAATATTATTAATGATAACTAATATTTTATCTTCTTTGCAGTCGTATTGTACGCCATAAGTCCCGCTGGTGGGATGGTAAGGCTTATGTTGACCTTGACTCTCGTGATGTGTAAACTGGCTGGTGTCGCTGTCAGCAGACTCGTGGAACTGTTCCTCAAAGAGGAGAACACGGACGGTAACAATGTGAGAGCAACGAGAAGAGTGACGAAGAAAGAAAGAGAGAGAAGTCCCGATAGAGTGTTATACGATAAAGCCGGTAAACTTTGTAGAATGAAGCACAAAGGTCAAAAGGCAACGGAGACCCGATTGCTGGTATGGCTAACAGATAAAACAATTGTAAGGTTATATGTATTTAAATTAATATGTGAAGGTGATTTAACATTGCTATGTTAATTTACTTTTTGCCAAAGATTATAAGAAATTGGGTTTCAAGTATGACATCAATCCTGCTGTTGACTTTACCGAGACTCCACCGGGGATGCTTGCATTCGACTGTATGGTGTACTTCGCGCGTAATCATACTGAATCTTACACGAAGGTCGTTCTCGAGAACTCGTGCAGAGCAGACGAGCATGAATGTCCTTTCGGCAGAACAAGTGAAGAACTTGTTAAATTACTTTGCGAGGTGAGATAGATATTCAAAAACTTTAAATTATACGTTTAATAATGCACATATGTAATATGTAAAATGGACGAATATTATTTTAATTAGGTATTACATATTGGTGAAGAGTGGACAAGAGACATGTAGAATGGAATCGTCACGGTATGATTAAATTGCAACATTTTCGTATGATCGAAGTTCCAGAAACAGTTATATAGATTACTATAAGTCATCCATGTTAGTTGATCATGTATGAAAAAGTTTAATTTTCTGAGAGAGAATTGATATGGAATGCGATGATGTATATAGATTTATAAGATACATTATGTCACATGTGTGTGTGTATGTGTGCATATACACACATATATTGTTTGTATACATATTAATTTATTAATTATATACGGCGTGATCTTTTTGTGACATTTGATTATAGTAACATGATTTTCGAGAATCATGGATCGTAGAACAATATCATAAAGTATATCAATCGAACAAATATATACTACATATATTTGTTCTGTGTAGAATCAATACCAAGGTGTGTCACGCCGTATCATATTTAATAAAATGTACGCAAATATGACATTACTAGGATGAAAAATATAATATATAACAAATAATGCACATTCCCTATTTCGTGATGCGCAACATTCTTTTGTTATATATATTGTTCGGGTTTGAATGAGGATCACTGGGATCACCTTGTCAGAAGGCTCGACGGTGAAGCGGGCACTCTCAATAATCACTCGCGAGCATAAACAGTCAAGTAATACATTTCTCACAATGTCACAAAGATGAAAGGTTACAAATCAATGTCGATTTGAGAGCAATGAGCACCTCTGATATCGTATAACGCAGAACGGAACTTCGAAACTATGTCCGTACAGGCGTGATTGCATATCAATATCCGCAAGCACAGTGCACTACGCACCACTGTACCGCTTCGCGATTAATGAGCCCGAGCACTTAATGTCCTTGAGGGCGATAATCGGCAAATAAATACGCGAGCACAATGTTTTGGCGTGCTAATCTTGCACCGCGCGCGAAGGACTCGAATATTAACGGAGATCTTGACGCGAGCCGGACGGAAATATTGCACCGCGAATAACTCTGGTAATTTGGGATAGCACGCTGACACGATAGATTCGCGCTCGCGGAGATCGAGATCGAGCAAATAGCGAAAGCGGAGAGACTCGAAACTTGAGCTGAATGGTGTATTATTCCAGAGCGTCGGAAGGAACACAGTGATCCTCGCACTCGTTCACTATTTGGTTTCTGCTTCGCTTCGCTCGCTCGCAATACTCGAACTGCGCTCCAACGATCGGCACGCAGAACGTCAGACGCGAAGATACACGCGGCTCCGGAATTTCGGAGCGTGACCGACTCGTGGAGCCTTTGTACGCGTGGCTGTCAACAAGACTGCCGCGGCGTTGTCAGATCTCGCGGTAATACCACAACGCGAAAATAAGAAACCCGAAAATACGAAGTATTAATCGGCGAATCCCGAACATACCGCCCGCCTCGAATGTCCGGGTACATTCGACAAGTACAATGGATGGGCGGCAAGTTCCGGAGTCGATGTAGTTAGAGACAGTCTACGAAATTTGATAAACTCGGTTTTCTTAAGGATCTAACGCACAAGCTTATGAACTAACGCAAAGACTTATGTACTAACGCAATGTTATGAACTAACGGAATGTTATGAAAAATGGTTGCGTCAGGGCTTGTCTCCGCCCGCCATGGCGGATTCAGCTGAGTTGGCAACGTTGATATCGATTGGAAGGAAGCATATTTTCGTTAACGGCCGCTTGTATTCGGAGCAGCTAGTTTTTACTGTCACGACGCGAATGAACCCATCTTGACCAGGATGACAAGCTATGACGCGACCAAGTTCCCATTTACTTGGCGGTGCCAAGGGGTTGCGCACGAGCACGATTTGGCCTACTTTGGCTAATCGTTGCGCGACGCGCCATTTCGGGCGCTGTTGTAAAGTATGTAAATAATCGCTTGACCAGGCTTTCCAAAAGCTCTCAGTGCACCGCTGGACAAGCTGCCATCGAGACAACCGATTTTTGTTGAGTTCGACCAGACTGGGTTCGGGTAGCGCATTCAGAGGGGTCCCGATCAAGAAATGACCTGGCGTTAAAGGCCGATAATCATCAAGATTCTCAGAAACTGCCGCGATCGGACGAGAATTGAGGCAGGCTTCTACTTGACAAAGAAACGTGGTCAATTCTTCAAACGTGAAGGTACGATTGCCCATACAGCGTTTCAAATGGTGCTTGACACTTCGAACACCAGCCTCCCAGAGACCACCAAAATGGGGCGCTGAGGGAGGTAAAAAGTGCCACTTGACTCTATCGGTGGCTAGCTGATTTTGAAAATTGGTATCGCGAATAGCTCCAAAGTACGCGCATGTTATTTCTCGATCGGCCCCTTGAAATGTGGTTCCATTGTCGGAGTACATGGAGCTGGGTAAGCCCCGACGAGCTACAAATCGATGAAATGCCGCGATAAAGGTGACTGAGCTATAATCGCTCACTAACTCGAGATGGAGTGCCTTGGTCGTCATGCAAACAAGCAACGCAATGTAAGCCTTCCGAGCTTTGTAACCACGACCGGAAGTTGTTCCTACCAGCACCGGCCCGGCGTAGTCGACACCAGTATGCTCGAACGCGCGAGAGGCCCGATTTACTCGCACATCCGGAAAATCACCCATGAGCTCGACGGGTATATCGGCCTTTTTGCGAGCGCATTTGACGCATTTATAAAGAACGCCGCGAACAGTAGCACGAGCCCGCAAAATCCAAAATTCATTTCGCAACAAAGCAAGCGTAAGTTGCGGACCCGCGTGTAAAGTCCGGAGGTGATGATGATCAATGATCAAAGATAGGAGAGGATGGGAGCGTAGAATGATCGGATGTTTGGCACTTTCCGGGAGATGAGAGTGGCAGAGTCGACCACGAACTCGTATTAACCCGTCCGAATCCAAATATGGAGCAAACGACGACAAGGTTGTTGATTTCGGCAGCGAACGACCGGTCGCGAGGAGTATATATTCGTCTGCGAACATTTTGGATTGCATAGTTTTTAGCCAATAAATTTTAGCCGCTTGGATCTCTTCTGGGAGCAGCGTCGCGCAACCACCTGACCGTTGGTGTTTTAATTTTGATTGAACCGCAGCCCAAATTTTTGCTATAAAGCGTAGGATATACGAAGTTACTCGCAATAACCGTGGCCACGAAGAGAAGCGATACGCGAGATCCCATTTCTCCAGCAGGCTGGCCGTACCGACGACGTGCTGAGTGCGCCTCTCAAGTGGAGCGTCCGGCTCTAAGTGCGGGTTTGAATCTGGCCAAAATTCAGGTGAGAGTAACAACCAAGAGGGGCCCGACCACCATAACCGATGGTTATTGAGCTCATCCGGAGCTAGCCCACGAGAAGCACAATCAGCAGGATTGTCGTTAGTAGGTACATGGTGCCAATTTGCGTCAAGAATAAGAGTCTGAATTGCAGAGACGCGATTTGCTATAAATACTCCCCACTGCGATGGCGATTGAGCGAGCCACGCTAACGTGATCGTCGAATCCGTCCAGCAGTGGCATTTGACCGTTAACTGTAAGGCGGATTGAACGAATTTCATGAGATTAGCGAGAAGCAAGCCGGCTTGTAATTCTAATCGCGGAACACTCAGCGTCTTTAACGGAGCGACTCGCGTTTTCGCGGCAAGGAGCATGACGGTTACAGAACCATCCACGTGAACCAATCGCAAATATACTACGGCGGCGTACGCCTTTGTCGAGGCATCAGAAAACCCATGCAAAGCGGCCTGCAGGGTTGTTGAGCCAAAAGACGTCCAGCGCGGAATTGTGAGGTCCTCTAGGCAGGATAAGTTTGACTGATATTGTATCCATTGATGAAGAGATTCTTCAGGCAATGGGTCGTCCCATGCGCATTTAAGCAACCACAGTTGTTGCATGAGAATTTTAGCGGTGACGATAACGGGAGCTACCCACCCGAGGGGATCGTAAAGTCTGGCAATCGTCGCGAGAACGTTCCGTTTGGTCGGCCTACGATTCGAGGTCGCGTTTACTCGAAATTGAAACGAATCCCGGACAGGATTCCATGTAATTTTCAACACCTTTAGGTGCTCGTCATCTTGGATAACTTTATCAATCGCTAGCCCGTGATCAAAAGGATCGATATCGGACAATAGATCGGGGCTATTACTCGCCCATTTGCGTAAGCCAAAACCGCCTTTATTTAGTAACGCAGTTAATTGGCCGCGAGCTTGTCGCGCAAGAATTTTATCGTCCGCTCCAAAGGCGAAATCATCAACGTACCGTTTGCGACGCACGATGGGAAGCGCTAAGGGGAACGCACTACCCTCATCTTGAGCGAGTTGCTCGACAGAGCGTAAAGCGAGGTACGGAGCAGACGCGGTACCGTACGTGACGGTAAGGAGGCGATACTCTTTAACCGGCTCATTTGGGAAGGCACGCCATAAAATACGCTGGTAATCACGGTCGCGAGCATAAACCATAATTTGGCGGTACATTTTGGGTATATCCGCCGTATATACATAGCGAAATTGACGCCATTGTAATACGACTGAGGGTACGTCGGTCTGACACTTCGGACCGACATGCAAAAAATCAATAAAAGATTTGCCATTTGAGGAGCGACAGGAAGCATTAAACACAACGCGCAGCCGTGTCGTCGCGCTATCGTCACGGAGGACAGCGTGGTGTGAAATATAATAACTAAGAGAAGGATCAACCATAGTTTCGGTTGACGATATTTCCGCCATATGGCCAAGGCGTTCATATTCAAGCATGAATTCGCGATATTCGGTCGCGAGGGTCGGCTCTCGTTCAAAACGGTGCTCCAAACGATGGAGGCTTGATAAAGCCGCAGCTCGCGATTTGCCTATCGGGATAGAAGGACCGCATTTGAACGGCAGCCTCACTACATAACGTCCTTCGGACGTGCGGGAATGAGTCGCGACAAAATGTTCCTCACAAAGCTGTTTCTCCGGGCTCATATGAACTCCCTGCGAAAGTTCTTCGACCTCCCAAAAACGCCGTATGTGAACATCGAGATTTTTTAAAATGGTTCCGTGATGGACATGCAGAGAAGTTGGTGGAGTATTGGAACTCGAGGATGTGACACCGGACAAAATCCAGCCCAAAGTCGTGTTTTGCGCGACTGGTTCCTCACTCGTCCCTTTGCGAACGCCGTCGAGAATAATTAAACCGAATAGGTCAGCTCCGATTATTACATCTACCGGGTCGCTGCTCATGGGTTCTCTATCGGCTAAATCGAGTCCCTCCAAATGTGTCCAGCGGTCACTGGAGTTGCTCCGGTGCGGCGTGTATTTTGTAAGCGACTTCAATATTAACGCGGTTGTCGCATAGGATGGATCGTCGCGATTGGCCGGCGTTATCGTAATTTCGGAGGCGTAACGCACGACGGACTTTATATCGCCAATACCGGTTACGCACACCGACAATTTAGACTTCACCAAACGTAAACTTTGTGCGAGCGATTCCGTTATAAAGGTGGACGCTGATCCTTGATCGACAAGGGCGCGCACCGTCATATAACGCCCTTGAGGCGAATACACTCGAACGCGAGCTGTCGCAAGAAGTATGCGTGATTTGGGAGCTATTGATCGCGATAACAGATGTGACGCAATATCGACATTGGAGGTAGTATCGCGCGGAGCGGGGGTCCCGTTCGCGGGGTTCGCGGAGGATGACGCTGACTCGGTTTCGCGAGGTGGCGTCGACGCTTCGAAATGTAACAATGTGTGATGCTTTTTATTACATTGTTTACAGACATAGGAATTCGTGCAATTTTTCAAAGAAGAATGTTTTGCACTAAAGCAATTAATGCAGCGTTTACATTGTTTAACAAATTCGAAGCGTTGCGACGGGGTTAAATTCAAAAATGTTGAACATTGGTGTAGCAAATAATTCGCTTTACATTTGGACACGAAAGTTGCCCGGCGGCGGTCGAGTGAGACGCGAGGGCTTTTCCTCGAGCCGTTTTAGACGCGTCCTTTGGCGGTATCGGTGAGATCGCATCCAACGCACAAATCCGCGACTCGAGAAATTCGTTAAGCTCGTTAAACTTTGGATACTCGTTTGAATTACCGAGTTTAAGTTCCCATGCCATTTTTGTCGATTTATCAAGTTTTTGCACGATTAGGAAAACAATGATATCATCCCACTTGTCCACCGGACGACCGAGATTTTTTAACGAATATAATGCTTTATTAACTTGATCACGAAGATCACGAAGATCTTTGGAGCTTTCAGAATTAACGCTCGGCAAATTGAACAACGCGTGCAACCGATGCGTTATTAATTTTTGCTTATTCTCGTAACGAGATACAAGTCGATTCCACGCAATCACAAAATTGGCATCGGTAATTTTCATGTCGTGAAGCGCGTTACTAGCGTCTCCTTTCAAACAAGAACATAAGTAATGGAGCCGTTTTAAATCCGACAAACTCGGATCGTCGTGAATCATTGAATTTATCGCGGAAACCTTCCCACTTCTCGAAAGCTCCATCGAACGACGGTAAATTAATCGTAGGCAAATGCGAGTACGGTTGTCGCGAGAAATCATTTGAACGACTCACGCTACCCGCCACAGGGTGATCCGTAGATTCGCTTTTCGCTAAGACTTCTGCCATGTAGTCCGCTGCTTCGTTGTAGTTGTCTTCGCACTCGATGAAGCATCTTTTGACGAAATATGGCACCGATGTCTTCGCTTTCTCATCCGCCTTGAGTTGAATCCTGCCTTCCAGCTCCTGGCATTTCTGGAAAGTTTCCCTGAGCATGGCAAGCCGTTGTCGTGTGACAGCCGGTGTCATTTTCGATTGGCCAAGTTTTTTTTAATTTGGCAAGGCACGCGACACTGAATTCATCAATTGATCCTGTAAGGAGATTAACTCCTCAAGAGTCGACATGATGACTTGCACTGTTTAATACTCCGCGAAGTGTGAGAGTTAAGAATATTTCTTTATAAACAGTTAAGTAATACATTTCTCACAATGTCACAAAGATGAAAGGTTACAAATCAATGTCGATTCGTGAGCAATGAGCACCTCTGATATCGTATAACGCAGAACGGAACTTCGAAACTATGTCCGTACAGGCGTGATTGCATATCAATATCCGCAAGCACAGTGCACTACGCACCACTGTACCGCTTCGCGATTAATGAGCCCGAGCACTTAATGTCCTTGAGGGCGATAATCGGCAAATAAATACGCGAGCACAATGTCTTGGCGTGCTAATCCCTTAAGCGGAAATCTTGACGCGAAGGTCACGGAAATCTTGCACCGCGCGCGAAGGACTCGAATATTAACGGAGATCTTGACGCGAGCCGGACGGAAATCTTACACCGCGAATAACTCTGGTAATTTGGGATAGCACGCTGACACGATAGATTCGCGCTCGCGGAGATCGAGATCGAGCAAATAGCGAAAGCGGAGAGACTCGAAACTTGAGCTGAATTGTGTATTATTCCAGAGCGTCGGAAGGAACACAGTGATCCTCGCACTCGTTCACTATTTGGTTTCTGCTTCGCTTCGCTCGCTCGCAATACTCGAACTGCGCTCCAACGATCGGCACGCAGAACGCCAGACGCGAAGATACACGCGGCTCCGGAATTTCGGAGCGTGACCGACTCGTGGAGCCTTTGTACGCGTGGCTGTCAACAAGACTGCCGCGGCGTTGTCAGATCTTGCGGTAATACCGCAACGCGAAAATAAGAGACCCGAAAATACGAAGTATTAATCGGCGAATCCCGAACATATATTATATAATTTATTTTCCAAGGATGTCAGCATATGTAGAAATCGATTAAAATAGGTTCAATACGTAAAAGAGAAAAGAGTATATACCTTACTAAAAGTTTTTTTTACTTTATATAGCATAAGAATAAAATGTTTAAACATATTAGTTTTAAAATATTGTAAAATGTAAAATTCTTTTCTTCGCCAGTAATAATTAACAACAAAAATTATTTGACCAAACTGACGTTTAATGTCGTAGTATTACATTAAGTCGACGTTTCGACACTGGTTTTGTGTCCTTATCAAGAGTTTGCTATATAACAACGAAATCATGTTACACGAAAAATAAAACGTACAAGGAACAAAGAGCGGAAAAAAACCAATATATACCTGTCACATATTAAAAATTAACTGCTCATAGAGCACAAAAACTTTCTTGCAGTTTTAACACTGTCGAATTTTGAAGTGAAGGAACCGCATCCCTCCTTAATTAATCGTGCAATGTAGCCCGAAAAAAGACAGTCGGCACAAAGAAATGTACGAGTCGCCGATCCGAGTCGAAGGTCGGCGTTAAACTAATTTAAAAATACAGGCTATGCGAGTGGGTCACAGAAAGAAAAACATAAGCACGAAGAGAAAAACAGTTATGTAGATCTTATAATTCGGTCATAACGGATTCAGATTTTCCGTGTCTTTTTTTAGATTGATCGTATTATTGTGTTTTTTAATGTAAAACATCTCCGCTATTTCTTTCTTCCTCACATTTCTCTCCCTATGCAACACTTCAGGAGTGGACCATTTAAAATCATGCCCATGCATCAATCGGTGCTTGCTGACTACCGAGTGTTTACTTTCGTCTTTTTTGATGTCACTAAGATGTTCCTTCACACGAGTTTCCAGGTATCTTAATGTTTGTCCTATATAGGACACATTACAGTCAATTTTATAAACTACACCCGTTTCCTTCATGTTGTCCAGTTTATCCTTGCCACGTTTTATGACAGAATCAAGCTTTTTGGGTATCGTGTGGAGGACATCGAAGCCACATCGGTTCAAAGTACGGCGAATATTTTCACTTAAACCTTTTACATAAGGAAACACAAAATGTCTCCGGGCGTCGAAAGTGTTGATGGTATTACTGGAGTCGATGATGTCCTTGCGATAATTTAACTCTTTTAGCTTTTTATTAATTTACTTATTAATAACGTGTTTAGGGAAGCAATTATTTATAAGGATATCCTTAACAATTTCAATGTTGGAACTGTGAAATTGCTTGTCCGAGAGTAACATTGCGTGGTCAACCAAGCTAGTAATCGTGTTGTTTTTGTACTTTTGTGGATGATTGGAAAAATAATTAACGTAACGGCCCGAAAACGTAGGTTTCCGGTACCAATTAGTCAAAAGTCTATTACCGTTTCTGATAATCAGAGTGTCTAGAAAAGGAATGGACCCGTTAACTTCCATTTCGTGCGTGAATTTTAGACGAGGGGGGTAGTTGTTAAAAACTGTAAGAACATCATTAATTCGGTCTTTAGGTATTATGGCAATAACATCATCGACATATCTGCGGAAAAACGATAAACCAAAATTGAGTACGGCAAGGCAGTGGGTTTCCAGATCCTCTATTACAATATCAGCCAATATTGGTGATAGACGAGATCCCACCAGGCTGCCAAAGATCTGTTCGTATGTGTTTCCGTTAAAACTAAAACTCGTAGATCTCAGTACCAACTCAATAGCATGCGAAAATTACGGCAAACTGAGCTCTGTGATCCGAGATATCTATTTTTATTATATTTCCAATCATCCACAAAAGTACAAAAACAACACGATTACTAGCTTGGTTGACCACGCAATTTTACTCTCGGACAAGCAATTTCACAGTTCCAACATTGAAATTGTTAAGGACATCCTTATAAATAATTGCTTCCTTAAACACGTTATTAATAAGCAAATTAATAAAAGGCTAAAAGAGTTAAATTATCGCAAGGACATCATCGACTCCAGTAATACCATCAACACTTTCGACGCCCGGAGACATTTTGTGTTTCCTTATGTAAAGGGTTTAAGTGAAAATATTCGCCGTACTTTGAACCGATGTGGCTTCGATGTCCTCCACGCGATCCCCAAAAAGCTTGACTCTGTCATAAAACGTGGCAAGGATAAACTGGACAACATGAAGGAAACGGGTGTAGTTTATAAAATTGACTGTAATGACTGTAATGTGTCCTATATAGGACAAACATTAAGACACCTGGAAACTCGTGTGAAGGAACATCTTAGTGACATCAAAAAAGACGAAAGTAAGCACTCGGTAGTCAGCAAGCACCGATTGATGCACGGGCATGATTTTAAATGGTCCACTCCTGAAGTGTTGCATAGGGAGAGAAATGTGAGGAAGAGAGAAATAGCGGAGATGTTTTACATTAAAAAACACAATATACGATCAATCTCAAAAAAGACACGGAAAATCTGAATCCGTTATATGACCGAATTATAAGATCTACATAACTGTTTTTAACGAGAAAATATTTATTAATTTCGACAACGATTGGCTAGCTAAAAGATGTTAATTAAAATTTAGAATTTATTGCGAAAAATATTACCCCAGCCAGGGTTTGAACCTGGAACCTCCCGCTCTCCGTGCAGGCGTCGTCCCAATTCGACCACTGAGGCATGTGGTAATATTTATCGCAATAACAAACTTATATACCTATCTTATTATTAGTTCCAACATTAGAAAACTGCGCGCCGACTTGGTTTGTCAGACTTTCAACACAGCTCCTGTTGGAGTATATCCCCTCCCTTCCCCTTAGTTAAATTGATTCGATTAAACTAATGTTAACATCATTTTTTAGGTCGATGATGTGTAATAAACAGAAAATAATGGTATATTCCGCCAATAATTGATTAACGAGAAAATATTTATTAATTTCGACAACGATTGGCTAGCTAAAAGATGTTAATTAAAATTTAGAATTTATTGCGAAAAATATTACCCCAGCCAGGGTTTGAACCTGGAACCTCCCGCTCTCCGTGCAGGCGTCGTCCCAATTCGACCACTGAGGCATGTGGTAATATTTATCGCAATAACAAACTTATATACCTATCTTATTATTAGTTCCAACATTAGTTCCAACATTAGTTCCATCATTAGTTCCAACATAACTGTTTTTCTCTTCGTGCTTATGTTTTTCTTTCTGTGACCCACTCGCATAGCCTGCACGGAAAAAACAACCATGGTTGAATTAACAAGATGCGTTTTGTTAAGCAATTTTTGGTTAAAATAAACAGAATTTCTAGTTATTGTAATCAAATATTCTGGTACGCAACCAGAATGTTTAGGTATGATACCGTTTAGAATTTGGTTAGTGCATTTGTAGTAATAATATACAAGTATCTGGTTATTATAACTACAAGGAAAGAAGAGCATAGTTGGATTAACGTGACATGTATGTATTATTAAAGGAGTATTGGTGGAATTAAACATAATTTCTGGTTATCATAATCATACATGTCACGTTAATCCAATAGTTTGGTTTACGCGCGTCCAGTAATAACATTGAAGTGTCTGGTTATTTTGACCTATTTTGTTAGAAACTGAAGCTCGCGCGAAACTACTTTCTTTTGTCTCTCAACCGCCTCGACGTCCCAACCTCGGAGCGCGACTTCATTGCATGATTGCGTTCACGGTTATAAAACGTGATTGCGTTTGTGCGACCATTTTTTCATTTCGGCCGCGTATATAATATTTAGCGTAGAGCTCGGCGTGTCTCGTCCGCTCGTGTCGCGTATATCTGTGTGCGAGACTGATTGAACAGCTTATTAGTGCACTAATAAGATGGATAAGAAGACGTCGGATTTACTTCGTGAGTGGGGTTACAAAGAATATATTGAAATCTTCAAAGGTTTGTGTAGTTTGATATAACTATTACGAGGTTCGGTTTCGGATGCTACTTATATGGTGTAAGTTATACATTTGCTTATTATAATACAATGGCTTGGTACTGAGCAGTCTAGTGTTGCATACTGTATTATATTTTATTAAATTAAGGCTATTGATTTTGTAGCCAACGAAATTGATTATGAGGCTATAAGAATTATGAAGGCATCCGATTTTCAGCACATAATACCGAAGGCAGGGCCTAGAGCCAAATTTTGTGATAAACTTGAGAGTCATAAACTTGAGAGTCTTGATCCATTATCAACAGAAGTATGTTGTAAAGATTTTAGTGGCACCTAGAAAATCATAAGAATATTAAGATATCTTAAGTTTTCATAGAATATTTATGACAATTATTTTAAATATTTTTAGAAATCAACAGGTTCAGCGTCACGTTTCTATACAGTGCATATGAATGACTCAGATATAACAGATATAACAGATAAAGTTTGTCCCTCTACTTCAAATAGTGAACCTACTATTATTTTTGATAACATTGTTGATGTCTCACAATCAGATAAAGAAGAAACGACATCAAACGTGAGTAAAATGAATATTATACACTACAGTTTTTAAGTTTACAACAGTTATCCTATTCTTAAATCTTAAATACTTCCTATATTGTGTTGTACCCGAGAAAAAATAATTTTGACTAATCGTACATAATTGTACATGATTATGTATTGAATCATAAATGAATATATATGGATATATTTATGATCATGCATATTTACATCTTGCTCCTTGTATGATTATATATGAATCCATATATGATTAGATCTGACCATTTCTATGCTGACATGACTAATATATTTAATTCGTATGAGTAGGTACAGATTCATATATGATTAGACCTAATCAAGCCTGACTCATGCCTGACTGTATATGAATTCATATATGACTATATTTAAATCTATGTATGATTTTATCTAATCATGACTGGCTTATAAAATGAACTTGCACCTGACTATATGTGAATTTATATATAACTGGATATATATCCATATATAATTGTGCGTATTTAGATCTGACCATTTCTATGCTAATATGACTAATATATTCTAATTCGTATGAGTAGATACAGATTCATATATGATTAGACCTAATCAAGCCTGACTCATACCTGACTGTATATGAATTCATATATGACTATATTTAAATCTATGTATGATTCTATCTAATCATGACTGGCTAATATAAACTCGCACTTGACTGTATGTGAATTTATACATATGTAAGCTTGTAAGTATCAAGCTTGGCTTTGTCGCCGCTGGTCGACTCGTGCGTGAGAGCCAGTATGTAACAAGACTCCGAGCTGAGAGCATTGATGTTATCATACGGAGGTAGATAAAGGCTTGCTATCGGCAATTGTATTGATTCAGGTTAGTTTTAAGTTTACTCGTCTACTGTAATATCTCAGGCCTTCGCTACTGCAATATCTCAGGCCTTCGCTAATGTGTACACATCATTAATATTACAGTTGATTACTGCATCTTGCGTGCTGATTCTTAAACCGAACCTCACTCCATTTAAGTTCCTTACAAGTGACTTACAAATCAATACAATGGAGAATAAAGCAAGGTTTTATTTTGTCTCGGAGGCTGGTGCAGATGCGAGAAGCACCGTAGTTAAGGTGAAAAGAATTCAGCTGCTTGGCAAAGAGGAAAAATTTTTGTTCCCAGCAGATAAGCAGACTAGTGCTCAACATAAACAGCTTTTTGAAACTCCAATTGTGAAAAATGTCGTTAAAAGCTTAAAGGCTCGCAATAAATTTCGCAACGTCGTACTGACTCTATCTGAGGAACTTGAGAAGATTTATCTGGACACCGAAGGGAATGTTGTGCTGCACGACGAATATCTGGAAGAGGTCACCTCAGAGCAAGAGTCAAATGTAAGCAGAGAGTCAGCAATAACATTCGAAAGGAAAACAAGCTCTCTGATAAAGGATATAGTGATCGGAAAATTCAACGGTGAAAATACTAATGCGAGTGTTTGGATTAATTTATTTGGGCAGGAATGTGACAGAGTGGGGATTACCCAAAATAAATACGCGGAAGTATTAAGATTGTTTTTAGAGAAATCTGCATTAGATTGGTATAATGTATTTGTCAAACAAACCTCCTTGCTAAATTGGGAGGCGTGGAATAACGCCTTTATTGATACCTTCTCTGCACAATCCTGGACAGATATAACGTATGCTTATAACTTTAAGTTCTATAATGGCTCGCTACTAGAATATGCATTGAAGAAAAGAAGATTATTGTTAGAAGCGGATGATAGCTTGTCCATAAACACACAAATTAACATGATTGTAATTAGCCTACCAAATTTTATCCAAAATAAGTTAGATAGGAAATCCATTATAAACATAGAAAATTTAATGTCAAAATTAAAACAATTCGGTAAGATTAACGAATCGAAAAATGATAATGTAAACAAAAGAACTCTAAATGAAAAAAGACCGTGTAGCATTTGCGATAGGTTAGGTTTCAAAAATAGATTTCATCCAGAAAGTGCATGCCGTAATAAAGACAGGCAAATTAAAAATTTAAAAAACGAAAACATCAAGGTTACAAACAATAATGAAATACAGGAAGTAGTAGCAAGTTATGAGGAGACAAAAAACGAATAGTCCTCCCACTTATTAAAATTAAGATTTTTGCAAATGGTTGCCCAGCAACAGGTTTATATGACTCCGGATCCAATGTTTCTCTAGTTAGTAGTACATTTTTGAATGATAAAAGAAATATTAAACAATTAATAGGTGGGAGAGATACCATTAAAGGAGTAGCAGGAACGGCGAAAACGGAGGGGATTGTAACAATACGTATTAAAATTTGTAACTTAGAAGAGGATTTTCAGTTTTTCATCGTTAAGGAAGGCTTTGATTGTGAATTTCTATTAGGACTAGACTTAATAAAAAAATTCAAGCTCTGTCAGGATGAAAATTTGATTATATCACAGAAACAAGAAAAAAAAATTTAGATAAGCAAAATAACATTAATGAAATAAGTACTAATAGAATGGAGAATATTATAAAAAAAAAGGAAATAATCTTTGCCAAATCAAAGTTCGATATAGGAACAGTAAAGGAGTATGAAGCCACAGTGAAACTGACAGAAAATAGATATATTTCAAAGAAACCTTATAGATGCTCGTTTAAAGATAAATTAGAAATAGAGAAACAAGTAGAAGATTTGTTAAATGCAGGTTTAATAGAGGAGTCAAGCAGTCCCTATGCAGCCCCGGTAACCATGGTTTTCAAGAGAGAAGAAGGAAAAAGATCACGCCTATGTATTGATTTTAAAGAGTTAAACAAAATAGTAGTGCCAGAAAGTCAGCCCTTTCCAAGGATAGATGACCTCACTATACGCGCCAGAAATTGTAAGTTCTTTACAAAATTGGATGTGAATTCGGCGTTCTGGTCGATTCCGATGCGTGCAAAGGATAGATATAAGTTGGCTTTTGTGACGCATCACGGACACTGGCAGTGGAAATGTTTACCCTTTGGGTTGAAGTCCGCTCCTGCTATTTTTCAAAGAGTTTTAGCAGGTGTGATAAGAAAAAACAAGTTAGATGCTTACGCTGTAAATTATATAGACGATATATTGGTGTTCTCTAAGACTTACGAAGAGCATGTATACCATGTAGAGAAAGTACTGCAAGCACTATATGAACAAGGTTTTAAATTGAATAAAAATAAATGTAAGTTCGCCCAAGAAAGGATAACATATCTGGGACACGAAATTGGAAGCAATAGGATTAAACCAATAAATGATAATTTAGTGGCCATTAAGAAGTTTCCCACACCCAAAACAAAAACACAAGTTAGACAATTTTTGGGCAAGATTAATTTTTATTTGAAGTTTATACCAAATCATGTTGTCTTACTGGATCCTTTGAGAAATTTGTTAAGAAATAAAGTACCTTTCGATTGGTCTGAAGAGTGTAGGAACAGTTTTAATTCGACAAAAGAACATTTGTGTACAGCTCCCGCTTTGGCAATTTTTGATCCAGAGGCTCCAATATTTATTTTCACGGATGCAAGTATTGAAGGAGTTGGAGCAATATTGAAGCAGCCACAAGAAGATAATTCCTTGAAGTCGGTGTTTTTCTTCTCTAGAAAGTTGACAGAGGCCCAGAAAAAGAAGAAAGCCATTTTTATAGAATGTTTAGCCATTAAAGAAGCCATTTTATATTGGCAATTTCAATTGTTGGGGAAAAAGTTCTTGATATTTACAGACCACAGACCCCTGGAAAATTTCAATATAAAAAAAAGTAATGATATGGAACTAGTGCAGATTTTGAATTACATTTCACATTTTGATTTCGAAATTGTATACAATCCGGGTAAAGACAATATTGAAGCCGATTGTTTGTCTAGAAATCCGGTTTTGGAATCACACGAGGATACAGATAACGATTCCGCGATCAAAACTTCAAATTTATTGAAATTGAACGATATCAAAGAAAATCAGAAACTGTTAAAAACCGACGATAAATGCATTACTAAAGATGATATAATTTATAAAATTTTAAATAATAGAGAGAAAATATGGATCACTGAAGAATTTGGAAAGTCGCTTATTACCGATATACATGTGGATCAGGGTCATATAGGCACAAAACATTTAATTTTAACGTTTGGCCAAAAATTTTATTTTAAAAATATGTATAAACACATAAGATTGACTTGTAAATCTTGTGAAACTTGCATAAAAAAACAAATCAAGAATAGGCTGCTTTAAAGCACCGTTGTCTCAACTCGGTCCAGCAAAGGAACCCTCGAAATAGTGTCTATAGACACAATAGGAGGTTTCAAAGGCAATAAAAGTACAAAAAAATATTTACATTTGGCGGTGGATCATTTCACAAGATTCGCGTACATAATAACTTCAAAGACTCAAGCGGCAAAGGATTTCATAAAATTAGTTAAGAAAGTAGGAAAAGATGGGAGTATTAAATTAGTCTTATCAGATCAGTATCCTGGTATAAACTCGGCACAGTTTAAGCAATATTTAAACAAACAGAAAGTAGCATTGGTATTTACAGCAGTGGATTGTTCGTTTTCTAATGGACTAAACGAAAGGACAAATCAGACTTTGGTAAACAGAATACGATGTAAAATTCATGAGAATAAAAATAAATCATGGCCTCAGGTAGCAAAGGAATGTGTAAAAGATTACAACAACACAATTCACAGTTCGACCAGATTCACCCCTAATTATCTGCTGACAGGACAAAACTATTCATTTTTACCCGATGAAGTAAACGATAATAATTTAACAAATTTGGTAAACAATAGGAAAATAGCTTTTAGAAATTCTAAAGAAATTCACAATCAGAATAAGGAATATTACGATAAGAATGTAAAACGGATAGATTATAAAGTAGGAGATTTAGTCTATGTACAAAGCGTCAATAAATTGAACAAAGATAAAACAGATCCAATTAGAGCAGGTCCTTTTAGAATTAAAGATAAAATTTCTGATGTAATGTTTTTGTTAGATAGTAGATTTAGAAAAAATGAGTCAAATATTTTTCATGCTAGCAAGCTGGTGCCTCATTCCGATGGAGTGTACCCTCGGTCTTAAAAGGGGGGATGTAAGCTTGTAAGTATCAAGCTTGGCTTTGTCGCCGCTGGTCGACTCGTGCGTGAGAGCCAGTATGTAACAAGACTCCGAGCTGAGAGCATTGATGTTATCATACGGAGGTAGATAAAGGCTTGCTATCGGCAATTGTATTGATTCAGGTTAGTTTTAAGTTTACTCGTCTACTGTAATATCTCAGGCCTTCGCTACTGCAATATCTCAGGCCTTCGCTAATGTGTACACATCATTAATATTACAGTTGATTACTGCATCTTGCGTGCTGATTCTTAAACCGAACCTCACTCCATTTAAGTTCCTTACAAGTGACTTACACATATATAACTAGATATACAGGGTGTTTCCGGATCTTTGCGACAAACTTAAAGAGGTGATAGATCTCAATAAATGGAACAACTTTTGTTAAGCAACCCGTGTCCGGCGATGCCTCCTTAAGGCGCTAGGCTGCGTTGAACATTTACGGTTGCGTGCCTTGACTTTTTCTTGTAAGGGCATATCAAAAGTTTAGTGTTATACAACCCCTGTTAATACCCGAAATGAGCTTATTGACAGGATTATAAACGCATTTGGTACGATTCGCAATAATCCTGGAATTTTTCAGAGGGTGCGTCAGTCAATGCACCGTAGATGCAATGCTTGTATTGAGGTTGCAGGTCGCCATTTCGAACATTTATTTTAATAAAATAAACAAAATATAATTAGAAAAACGTACAATTTTTCTAAATTTTAATTTAACCATATTAGAAATCAAATAGCATTCATGCCAGTCTAGCGCCTTAATAAGGAGGCATCGCCGGACACGGGTTGCGTAACAAAAGTTGTTCCATTTATCGAGATCTATCACCTCTTTAAGTTTGTCGCAAAGGTCCGGAAACACCCTGTATATCCATATATAATTGTGCGTAATCCTGTCTGGATATTATTGACTATAATATAAATTCAAACATAACTAGATATAAATTCATATATGATTGCATATGATTATATATATCTTTAGGGTATCATATATATCAGCTGTATACACACACACTACACACGCGCGCGAGCGCCATATTTATATTTATATTCAATAAACAACGAGATTATATATACGGAAAAATAAACACTTTTACCATATAAAATTGGTCCAATTAGCTATACGATAAGCCTATTATAGTTCTTGTAATAAAATTATCAATATCTTTACTCTTTTTTTTAATATTCCAAGGACCTTTTTTATAAAAACAACAATTTAATAAGTTGTTTTACTACCCCAAGAAGAACCAAGTGCATGTACTCAGGTAAAACACATGTTTCAATATCAATCAGCGGCACACAAGACAATCTAATACTACGGAAAATCTACGGAAAAATATAATTTTTAATCAAATTTGTTACATTTTTGTAGAATTAAATTATATTGTTAGAAAATTATACAGTATCTATGTTTGACACCTTCCGTACATCTACTAACAATAAGTGTAACATATGTAGTACAATACGAAACGTCTTTATCAATTAACGTTGTAGCACAGTACGTAAGGTGACTGACTCAAGATCCAGGGGTTCCAGGTTCAAATCCAGCGGTAGTAAGCAAATTTTCTAGGTACAATATAAATTTAATTAATTAAGCTTGCACATAATAAAGATTTTCGACAATAAAATAATGTTCAACGAGAGAAATAAATTTTATTTTGTTGAATAAATGTGATAATATTTTAATGGTCATATATGAATAGATATGACCGTCTATATGATTTTGTATGAGCATGCATGGTCAGACCTGGCCAATTTTCAGATCTGATCATATATGAAATAATATATGATTATATATAATTAGTCAAAATTATTTTTTCTCGGGTATTGTCAAATCTCTTAATATTTAAAAAGAAGTAAGACTTCTGGATTAAAAGTTACATAAATAATTTGATTTACAAATGTCGTACAGTATTAGTCTACACGTTAATTATTTTTTTCATGGATTATATAATAAATTGTACATACTTAGCCTAATGAGGCAGCACCTTTGAGTGGAAAGCAAGATGAATTGAATTTAAACTGCAAGGAAAAGACACATTCCACAGCAAATGTGAGTGAAGCCATTTTTAATTTGCATTGACACTTGCATTGTGTGTTGTATAATATATGCACAGTAATACCTTCTATATTTTTATCTTTTTTATAACTGATATTTTTTTTGTTTTATGTGCTTTCTCTACTAGCTTGTTCAACTTCTCAGTGACACAGATTTAGATGTAAAAGCTGCTATAGCTGTCTTGACTGGAGTACAGGATAATAAACAGAAAGACACAGCAAGAAATAAACTTTGTTCAGCAATTATTAAACATGAGCTGAGTGATGATGAAAACAAAAAGTAAGTTATTTTTACCATGTCTTAAAGAAATGATACACAAAAACATTTATCGTTTTTCTGTAATATAAAATTGATTACTTCAATCTGCATTCTGAAATAATTGTTATTATTGTACTATACTGTATTTTTTGTTATATTGTGCTGTACTATTGCTTCAATAGTAGTACACTGAAAAAAAAAGTGTTCAATCCAAAAAAAAAAATTTGTTTTGAGTAAATAATTCAGTCACATAGTACCAATGGCCCATTATTTTGAATCAAATTAAAATATTGTTCAGAATGAGATACTGTTTGCTGAGAAGTAATAAATTATTTATTCTATACGAGATATGTACAGTGAAATGTAGAAAATATTTATTTATATGTATATTCCATCTACTGGTTTTTAATGTTGCGCTACTAAAATTGAGTAACTCTTTACCACATTTGAATAAAGAGTACTTTAAATTAAATTAAAATATAGTTCAGAATGAGATACTGTCTCCTGAAAAGTAATAAATCATTTATTATATACGAGATATGTAAAGTAAAATGTAGAAAATATTTATTTATATAAATATTCTATGTACTGGTTTTTAATGTTGCGCTACTAAAATTGAGTAACTGTTTACCACATTTGAATAAACAGTTGTTTCATTTGACCTATTCACAAATTAAATCTTAAGAAACGCTTGTTTTATTAACAAAATATTAACTTAAATTCAATTAATCGTTTTATGAAAAACTCTGGCATAGACTGTAAATGGACTTAATATTTACTTGAAACTGAGCATCCGAAATCTAAAAATGAATAAGCATTATCTCTTTTCAAATTAATGTTTAACTTATTACACAAAATAGTAAGATGGTTTTCGATAAATATTTCATAAACTTAATAAATATTTATTAAAATATAATACATTATTATTTAAAATAATTAAAATTAACTTCAAATTAATTTTATATTGATTTATCATAACTTATCATAATTACATATTGATTTATCATGATTTAAAGTGATTTATATTAATTTCATATATGTTTATTAAGGCTGCGTTCCGATATTCACTGTTAGTACTGAAAATCTATAGTTTACGTCACGTACACTATAGATTTTCAGTACTGGCAATTAATATCAAAACGCAGCCTTAATAAACATATATGAAATTAATATAAATCAATTTAAATCATGATAAACCAATATAAAATTATGATAAATTATGACAAATCAATATAAAATTAATTTGAGGCCAATTTTAATTATTACAGAACTTTCTACATGTCGTAATTAATATATGTATTATGTGAATCTTAATGGATGCACCAACTTTTTACCATGGGAGATGGGTTACCGACTGCAACTGTAATCAACCGAAAGATCCATAGATGACACCTGGTTGGATCGACCGCTCCGATCGACATACAGGGAAGTCAAAAATTGTGCATCAAGTAACGCGTATCGTATTCTATACATACATACTTTTCTAGTATATCCAACTCTCTTCCCATACAGCACAAAAACCTCTTAAAATATACATATTAAAATATTTTTTAAGAAGTTTAAAATAATTTAAACTAATTCCCAAAAATATTTTTTCAATGTTTCTATGTCCGTCAAATCATGTCAAAAGAATATTTTCAAAAAATGTTTTAAAAGATTGCATACAAATATGTTCAATAATATTTGGAAAATCTTTTAGGAAATATTGCTTTAAAAAATAAAATGTTTAAATTTCTAAAAGATTTTGAAAATATTGTTGAATATATTTTTATGCAATCTTTTAAAAACATTTTTAAAAATATTTTTTTACAATCTGGCGAACATAGAAACATTCCAAAAATATTTTTGTAAACTATTTAAAAAAATATTTTGTGCTGTATGGACTACGCGTTCTTTTTACACAATTGCTTTTTAATAACGAGATTTTTTATTATTGCGCAACGTATGTACCGCATAAAAGAGATATTATTTGTTTCTGTGTATCTCTTTTATACAATTTTGTAAAAATAATGATTCTTTAATAAAGTTACTTGGTAGCGATTTCTTTTTACGCTTACGCGGAACATTTCAGCGCGTAAAAAGAAAGTTGGATTTGAAGCGGCAAAAATATAAAAATGTTCTACCATTCTTATTAAAAAATGCGTAATTCTACTGCAAGAAATATTCTGCTGTATAGTACTTTATGGATATAAAAGAATAACTTAAAGAACTAAATTTTTATGCTTGTAGGATTATTTTAAGCAGTAATTAAGTTTGCGCAACGCGACCTGCTGGCGCTCAAGAACTGAAGGATTGAATTGTACGGGCTTGCCGTGCAATAAGTCCACGGGTCTTGCGCGCCGGGTGCGTCGTGCAATTTTAAAAAGCTATATTTTGTGAAAGAATGGAGCGGGGACACTTCGAGCATCTAAAGTGAAAACATGATAAATTGACGATATGTTGCGCACGGCCACACGTTGATGCAATTTTTCATCTGCGTGCGCTCTTACGCAAAATGACTTTCTGTATAAGCCTTTACACATACTGAAAAAAGTCTTAAAATGTGGTACAATATGGCTCCAGGCGAAGGTCCACTTTTAAAAACCTAACGCGCCATTGCAATTGGTGGTATCTCACACGTGGTGCGGAAGTCCACTGTTATTACTTTTAATTTTTTAAGTTATTCTTTTATATCCATAAAGTACTATAACAGCAGAATATTTCTTGCAGTAGAATTACGCATTTTTTAATAAAAATGGTAAGTAGAACATTTTTATATTTTTGCCGCTTCAGATTCAACTTTCTTTTTACGAGCTGAAATGTTCCGCGTAAGCGTGAAAAGAAATCGCTACCAAGTAACTTTATTAAAGAATCATTATTTTTACAAAATCGTATAAAAGAGATACACAGAAACAAATAATATCTCTTTTATGCGGTACATACGTTGCGCAATAATAAAAAATCTCGTTATTAGAAAGCAATTGTGTAAAAAGAACGCGTAGTCCATACAGCACAAAATATTTTTTTAAATAGTTTACAAAAATATTTTTGGAATGTTTCTGTGTTCGCCAGATTGTAAAAAAAATATTTTTAAAAAATGTTTTTAAAAGATTGCATAAAAATGTATTCAACAATATTTTCAAAATCTTTTAGAAATTTAAACATTTTATTTTTTAAAGCAATATTTCTAAAAGATTTTCCAAATATTATTGAACATATTTGTATGCAATCTTTTAAAACATTTTTGAAAATATTCTTTTGACATGATTTGACGGACATAGAAACATTGAAAAAATATTTTTGGGAATTAGTTTAAATTATTTTAAACTTCTTAAAAAATATTTTAATATGTATATTTTAAGAGCTTTTTGTGCTGTATGGGAAGAGAGTTGGATATACTAGAAAAGTATGTATGTATAGAATACGATACGCGTTACTTGATGCACAATTTTTGACTTCCTTGTATGTCGATCGGAGCGGTCGATCCAACCAGGTGTCATCTATGGATCTTTCGGTTGATTACAGTTGCAGTCGGTAACCCATCTTCCATGGTAAAAAGTTGGTGCATCCATTAAGATTCACCCTGTATATCAGAGCCGGGATTTACTTGCACATTTCGGGCCGATTCCCGAGGCGACGCCTCCTATTCCCCCACTACCGCTCGAGGCTCAGCGGCCGAGCCGCCGACAGCGCGCTTGACACTATTTCTCAGGAGCGTCACGCGTGCTATACGTAGGATAGAACTACATTCCTCCCGAACAATATTAAATAGCTAGTTAGAACAGTCTTTTTTTCAATAATTAATAATTGAAAATCTTTATATCATTATTATTATTAATACTCTATATATATTTTTGCTATTGAATTACATATTTAAATAAAACCTGTAATAATTATGTAATATTTTATTTGGAACTTAGTTTGTGCGCTACACTTATAAGTTATAACAAAATTACATAATAGGCCATTTTTATTTTCGCAATATATATAGAATACAATTGATTGAGGAATCGGTAAGCGTGATGTGTGTAGAAATATGTACTATATATAATTATCATATAATTATAATTAGGACAATAGTTTCCACGCAATCCATGAGGTACTCTTGCTGACGCGTTTTTTTAAAGTGCTTTTTCTAGTAGGCCTACTCCACCGAAGAAAAAATAATGTGAAAAAATTCATTAATAAACGTAGAGGTGAAATCAAAGGAACAATAAATAATTGTAAATATTAAGTCGATTTTCTAGGCCATTTACATAATTCTACAAGAGATGGGATATCTATAACATAGGAATGTTAGAAAAAATATTTCGCATTTTATTGAAGCTAATGATGTATCGCTTAAGGAAGAACGTTTACTGGTTTTTATATATTTTATCTTCGAAAATGAGCATTTACATAAGTATGTAAATCCGAACATAAAAAAAATTTTCGTCTTCGAATTTTTTCCATATTCGGATTCACATATACTTATGTAAATGCTCATTTTCGAAGATTAAAATATATAAAAACCAATAAACGTTCTTCCTTAAGCGATTCATCATTAGCTTCATTAAAATGCGAAATATTTTTTCTAACATTCCTATGTTATAGATATCCCATCTCTTGTAGAATTGAATTCCTTTGATTTCACCTTTTTCGTTTATTAATGAATATTTTTACATCATTTTTCTCTTTAGTGGAGTAGGCCTACTGGAGAAATCACTTTTAAAAAAACGCGTCAGCAATAGTACCTCATGGGTTGCGTGGAAATTATTGTCCTAATTCTAATTATAAAATAATTATATGTATACAGTACATATTTTTACACACACCACACTTACCGATTTCTTAATCAATTGTATTCTATATACATATATTGCGGAAATAAATGGCCTATTATGTAATTTTGTTATAACTTATAAGTGTAGCGCACAAACTAAGAGTTCCAAATAAAATATTACATAATTATTACAGGTTTTATTTAAATATGTAATTCAATAGCAACAATATATATAGAGTATTAATAATAATAATGATATAAAGATTTTCAATTATTAATTATTGAAAAAAAAGACTGTTCTAACTAACTATTTAATATTGTTCGGGAGAAATGTAGTTCCATCCTACGTATAGCACGCGTGACGCTCCTGAGAAACAGTGTCAAGCGCGCTGTCGGCGGCTCGGCCGCTGAGCCTCGAGCGGTAGTGGGGGAATAGGACGCGTCGCCTCGGGAATCGGCCCGAAATGTGCAAGTAAATCCCGGCTCTGCTGTATATCAATTATATAAAACAATAATATACAAAATTTTATGTAATATAGACAATTAATCAATCACTATCAATATTAGTCATTATAGTACGAAAAAGGTACAGTTTGAAATAAATAAGTTATAGCGATTATTTTCTATAATTATTACACTATTTATTAATATTCTTTAGGTACAAACTTATATATATGTAAACGTTTATACATAGTAATAATTTTATTTTGAACTCAAAATAAACTTCTTTCGCTTATAGCTTATACTAAAAAAAAAATGTGCATGGAATATAATTTATGTTATTAGACAAGAAATGTTTTGTATAAATCTTATAGTCTACGAGTATGTTTTGCTGTATTATGGCCCAATTGTTACTTTGTTTTACTTCAAACGATTGAAAATGATTACAGTAACAAATATTTGAGTATGTTTGACATAGAAAATAAACTTCTTTTAGAGAATTTACTAATATATACTTAATATTTGCAAATAAAAAATTAAAGTTATTACTCATATTTATAATATTATTGATTGTGTAAAGTGTACCATTGACCCTAACCCATGAAACTGAATCATAATCATAAAACAACTCGGAAGGTAGAATGTGTTTAATGTTATCGAAATCTTCAACTAAAAATAATTTTGACCGTATCGCTCTTTTAATCACTTGTAATGAAAAACCTTCGTCATTAATAAATCTATTACAAATATACAATTGATGCCTAAGAGCAAAAGTATACCGTGGGTCCTTGCGCAATGTAACTACTTTACTATTATCCTTAAACATTTTATGCTTGCCTTCAAAACGAATAGAAGACATATGCTTTAATGGACCAAATTTACGCATAAGTTGACCATAATGAAGTAAATTATGATGTTTTAATTTGAGTGTACTACCCTTAAAAAGCTCCAAGTATAAATTCAAATATTGAGAGACGGTGGATGAAAAAAATTCTATTAACTCATCAGAAATAATGTCGAATAAAAGAATATTAGTGATTTGACGCAACATAAGATACAGTTTCCATATTGGATTTTCTATAGGGACTAAATCACCAACAAAAATGACCAAATTATCAACAAGATAATGCATTTCCGAAGCAGAAAGAATAATTTTTTGATTTTTTATTGCTTCATGTTTTAAAATGGGAGTTACGTTTTTATCGCAACTTGAACTGACAGTACAAATTCTTTCGTTTAATATTTGTATAGTGAAGAACTTATATTTATCAATAAGGTTGCTCAAAACTTTAGCCATATCGTAGCGGCAAACGCCTTCAACTATATCGTGCATAGGATCGACTGACGCGTTGCTTATCACATGATATCCAGGGATATCATTGAAAATGCATTTTTCTGTTACACCAAAAGAATGATTAGAAGCATGTTCTGAATAATTATCAACTGTCCTTAAAATTTCGGAATTTTTTACTGTCATATGTTGTATCTGATTTTTATTAGCTACACATATTCTACAACAATACGACTGATTAAAATTTTTACTGAACCCAAGAATGGTATTTAAACCTAGGTTATCCCCTACTATGGGTGCGTTCCACTTATCGACCGCAACGCTCGCAACGCCTCCAAACCTGTTCCACTTAACGACCGCGATCGTCGTGGTCGCGTTCAAAACGTCATAAGTGACGTCATTGATCGCGACCGCATCAAGCTCACGGCGCTCATGGTTCGTAGGTGGGTCGGCGCGGTCGTTCAGGTTATGTGTTCGCGAACTGGTAGCACGCTTTGAAGTAACCTCGCTCCTAAGGGGGTATAAGATATTGATATTTGTGTCTCGGCAGAAATCAGGTGCCAGGAAAATTAAGGAAGAAGAAGTAGAAGGTTGTTCAGGTTATTTTTTTTTTTGTGTTAACCCGGGGCTATATATAATGGAAAAAGTTTCTTTATACGACCCGGAAAAGGATATAGTAGTAGATATTCATCTTTCTCCGAAAGATTTTTTACGTGCACAGCAAGGTAAGTTATATATTTTTGAATATTATGAAACATTAACATACTTAACCTTTGTTGAATCATATTTTATATTTTAACGTAATATTCTCTGATTTTAGACATGACCTTTGCAACGTCTTTATTAAATGCAGCTGTAAAAGAAAAAGATTCGACAAAAAATGTGGAAAGTTCTAGCAAATTAGTTCCAAGCCAACAAACCATTTCCACGGTAGGTCAAGAATCGGCACAAATCGAGACGAATACCGAAATGAATATAAGTGACACTGAAGACAATGGTACGTTAAAGCATTTGTTCATTCAGTTTTTAATGAACATTGATTTAAGTAGTTGATTACATTATTTAGTGCTCATTTCAGGTTCTACCTATAGGTGGTCAACAGCTGCTGTGCTGTTACTGTTAGAAACATATAAAACGTTTCAAGATAAGTTTAGCAACGGAAAATATTCACACAAAAAGATCTGGGAAGAAATTAGTGCAATTCTTGCGGAAAAAGGACATACAATGACAGGACCACAATGTGCGGCAAAACTAAGAAGCCTGAAAAAGACATACAAAAGCACGAAAGAACATAATAATAAATCGGGTAATGATAGGCGACCTTGGCAGTTTTATGAGGTAAAACTGGATTAAAAATATAGTAAAACGGTTTATTCAACATTTTATTTCCTCTATTGCTAATACACATATTCTTTGTATCTGAACTATTTAAATTTTATTAAAATATTTAATAATTTTTTTAGAGCCATCAACAGAAAGTGAGCAGAAAATGTGCAAAAGAACAGAGACATCGAAAGGAAAAGAAAACGTTTGCAGTCTCTTTAAAAAAAGGCTACATCAAAAAACTGAACAAGAGATAGAAAAAGCCAAAAGGCATAAAGAAAGACTGGACATGGACAATAAATTTCTTGCAGTTTTGAATAAACTTGTTGAGAAATAAGTAATATTTAACGTAAGAAACTGCAACATTTTCTCGTTTATTTTTATATTGTAGTACAAATAATAAGACTGTTAGTATTACTTATGTTATTTTTAGTATTATTTTTAATGTTTTGTTTTGTGATACCTCACACTTGAAGTGAATTGTAATAATTATTTTGTGAGGGAAAAAAATTTTATTTTTTATAAATTTTATTTTATTTTAACATGTTATATATTGAATATTGATATTAAGTTATGTAACATGTTATTTACAATCCAAAGTTGTATTACAATATTTAAGTTCATTTAACACTCGTTAAAGCAATTAAAATTAACCAAAGAGTTCGCATATCTTCTTACATTTTTATTTTTTAATTAGATTATATAGATCTGAAAAACTGTAAGGTTAAAATTAAATAAAGAACAATAAAACATTTGTTTCAAACTTTCAAGTAATGTTTTAATATTTAATGACATTTTTATTTAGTACATAATTTAGTACATAGTAAGAAAAGTACATGTTATTTAAAAAATTCATACATACAAAAACTAACACAATAATGTTTTTTTAATCTTATAATAAAGTGTGCATAATCAAATTTCTTTTGGCAACTCCACCAGCATTCTGTCTTCTTTGCAAATTTTCTTCAGCTCTGTTGCATTCTTGTAAGGCTGGAGATATGGTGATAACTTCGATGTCATCACTTCTTAATGTACAGATATTATGGACTACGCAACAAGCTATCACATATTCCGCCATTAAGTCAACCCTTGACATAGGCAAACAGTGCAATAGACTTCTCATGCGCCCTTTCAATAAACCGATGCACCTCTCAACTGTAACTCTGGCTACAGACTGGCGATAATTATAATTGTTTTGTGCCTCTGTTAGGTGTCCATTGTCTCTAAAGGGAGTCAATAAATGTTGATGAATCTCGTATGCCGCATCTCCCAATAAATGACTGTCTGCTGGGACTTTCTCTTCATCGTTTAAATAGTTTGCTACCTCAGATTGGCGAAAAACTCTTTGATCATGAACTGACCCAGGATACCCAGCATAACAGTGTGTGATCAAAGTTCTGTGATCACACACTAACTGTAAATAAATACAAACGTACATAATGAAACATTTCTAAAAAATTATATTTGTGACCAACAGATTTAATTCTTATTACTTGTAACTGTATCGAATGGAATCCTTTACGGTTGACGTAATCGACATGGTTTTCTTTTGGCGCGTTAATTCGAATGTGGGTACCATCAATGGCCCCAATGGTATTTGGAAATTCACTGCTTTCTTTAAATCCTTGTATAACCCTTATAGCACGATCACCAGTAGGCCACTTAATAAATGTTGACGAATTTAAAAAAAGTGCACGGGTAACCCTTCGCACAGCTCGGACAGCAGTTGCTCTTCCAACATTGAATCTATCGCACAGATCTTTAAAAAAGAAATTTATTAAATATTTTTTATTGTAAATTAATAATTATTTATTGCATTATTTTGAAATTTTATATTGTACCTGTAAGAGTCCATGGTTGCCATTTTCCAAATAGCTATCATTAATTGATGACAAGCTGGAATCATAGGACATCCTTTCGTTTTTCTGGTCAAATATGGTCTCAGCATTTCTAACAGATATTGAAAAGTCGCTTTTGACATTCTATAAACAAAAAGAAATGTTAATATCAACAATTTGTATGTGTAAGCATGTGTAGATAATTGGAAATAAAGTTATGTAAAATAAATATATATTTTATAATATATTTATTATACATAACTTTTTATTTCCAATTATCCACACATACTTGCATGTACAAATATTATTTTTTATAAAATAATATATTATAAAATAAAACGTTTATTTACTAACCTAAAATGACTCTTGAAATCGTATCCCATGTACATAACCACAACATGATCGACATAATTTTGAATTCGTGGACGATGTTTACGCTTTTCTCTTTTATGTAACAACACTTTCCATTCGTCATCAGAACTCGATGAATCTTCACTTGTGTCACAATTTCTGTAGCGCAGCACTATTATCTTGATGGCATTCATCGTGGCATCCATCTCACTACACAAAACTCATTCCACTTAAGATTTCGCTCGTAGCGCCCACAAGTAATGGAACGGCAAATATCGCGGTCGTGGTCGTAGTCGTTGCGGTCGATAAGTGGAACGAACCCTATATAACATATTTGAAAAAAATCTTTGTTTCTTTATTATTTTTATTTATGACAATCCCATGACTCACAAGCTCTTTAATTTTGTTAACAACGTTAATAAAAATTTTTTTATTGCCCACCAATTTATGGTCCTCATATTTATTTAACTGAAGTAAAAATATATTTTCTAATTTACTCGCGTATTCTGGTGGCAAACATGGAATACAACAGTACACTGCTCCAAGTTTATTTTTACATTTTCGAGAACCCAACGGATTGTTGATTTCAAAATCATCAAAATAAATTGTGAGAGGAAGAATATATTTACTTGTTTCGCTTAATACAGATTCCCAAAATTGACCTTGAAAAACTGACTGCAAGTCTTTACTTGTTCTACATTTTACAGCAAATGAATCTATTGCATCGAGCACATTGGGGGGGTTCCAAAAAACGTTTTAAAACAGATTCTAAAGGAATCAAACTTAATTTACCGTAATGAACTTTGTTTCGGCCAACTTTTCTAACTTTTCCGAAACTTAAATATGTGCAAACAATTATATTTTTAGGCAAAAAAAGACAATTTATTTGTTCTAAATATTTAAATGTTTTTGTCTCTGATTTAAAGAATGCAAAACCATTTTTTAGCATGTTTAACGAAATATTCAAATTATTATTATTTTTACAACACTGCTGTAAAGCTTGTATACACGTTTCTAAATAAATGTTACTTACAGTTTTAGTAATTTTAAGTATTGTTCCTCTACTTAATATTAAGTCAGCATACATTTTTACTATAGTAGAAAAAGCCGATTTAAAAACAGTTGATTGGTAAACCTCAATGTCAAACTTTTCATTATTTACAGAATCATTCGTTTCAATCGTGTTATACATCTGTTTTTGACTCTCATTAGAATTGTTTGACTTTGGATCAAAATGAGGAATAGTTGAAGTCGCATCAGAAATTTCAGAAGCGTTTGTGGCAAAAACTGTATCATTTATACGCTTTGAAGTTATACTTGAAGCTAATTTTGTTTCTGATATATAATGTTTATTGAGAACGTGTCTTCGTAAAGAATAAACATTAGTAAACTGATCATTACAATTGTCAAACTTACACGTAACAGTACAATTTAACATAAACTTATGTTTTAACCTTATGTGTTGCATAACAAGGTCCATAGTTATAAATTGTTTCTCGCAAAAAAAACAATTCATTTTGAAAGAAATAATAAAAATCTTATATTAAAGAACTTAGAAATTAAGTATTAACTGTAATTTAAAGGAACTATAAATTGAAAGAACTTTATATATGTAAAACAAAAGATTCAATATTACTCTGATTCGTAAGCTATCAGAATGATCATGATCTATGTCCTTTTCATCGGGCTTAACAATTTTGCTCAACACATTTTGTATGTGAGGTATTTGTGCATCATATATAGTATCGAACATGTAAATACCTTTTTGAATTAGCAACCATAAATGCTCGCAAGCTGATGGATATTTTACATGAAAAACTTGAAATGCTTTGAAGCAGACATCAATAGCTTCTAAAGCAGTATTTGTTTTATACAATATGTCATCAACGCAAACATATATTTCATGCAGATCCTCTCCATCGACATTAATGATATATGGTTGAAGTGTATAACATTTGGGCTTGCTGCTTTGCTTCATGCCTTATTAAAGTAACATCTCCAGCAATCTATAAAAAAGAAAAACAAGAAATAGTTTAAACAATAATGTAATTGATATATTGTTTATCAAATTTTATAATAAGCCTTATTTTGTGCATTTTAATGAAACGTTGTAATAAGCATTTGCTATCTCTTTTCATTTCACGCTGCTTCTTCTAATCTTTCTTTCTATCTCTCTATATATGTAATGTCCATCAACCGCTTTCGGTATTTAACGTCGAAAGAACTAAATATAATTAAAATGTGCAAAATTTGGCTTGCTTCAAAGTTACTAATATAATTAAAAAAAAAAAAAAAAAATTCACAGCCAAATATAATTTAAATAGAGAATAGACCATAAAAGTTCAATTTTTTCTTAAATATGTTCATACTTTCACAGTCCTTATCATGCATTTCTCGGCAGCATAAATAGAAGCCTTTTTGCATACTCCATCAATTTTTTTCATTGCTTTCGGGGGTATTAGATGAGGTAACAATTTAAACATTGTTAATATTTTTTGTTCTAAAACATATAATAGAGAGAGATCTATTCTTCTGATATATAAATATTGATATTCGTATAATAATGTATAAATAATGATAAAAAAATAAATACCATTATTCAAATCCTCCTTTTTTATTTTATTGAGCATTTCATATCCATCGTTGTCTTTGGAATTAATTGAAAAATTTTGAAAAATTATATTGAAGAAGCGTTTAAAATTTGATTCGCTTAAAGCAACATTTGACAGAGACATTTTATTGAAATCTTGATTTATGAGATTATAACCATGTGGATGTTTGTAATGTGTCCATTTAGAAAAAATATTAGACAAATCTCTATCCTGATTGTTGTGCAAATCTTTTTTCCTTAAATCATATGTTGCAGACCAATGTAATAGAACCTCTGTCTAAGGAACCTCATTAGCTGCCAACCAATTCATACTTTCCAAAACTTTCTCATCAACATTTTCTATAAAAAATAAAAAATTTTGCAACAGGCAAATTTAAATATTATACATACAACTAAATAAATATAATGCTACTATCTGAAACATCGTTCTCAATCTCTTCTACTGGTTTTGGAATTTTGGCAGAAAACCTTTTATTCCTATTCCTTTTATTTCTCCACATTGATACCAATTTGCCTTTAGATGCTTTAGATTTGTTATCTGCCGCATTTTTCTTTTTTACTGGAGAAATATAATAAGTTTTAACAACTTCAGTTGGAAAAGCCTCACAAATTTTTTCAGCAACATGTTTTGCTATGTCATTTGGCAACCTGTGAAAGTATGTATTATGATAATCACTATGCTATTCAATATTAAATAAATAAAAGAAATTGTACAAACTTACTCTGAAAATTTTTCATCAATATATGTAACTATTATATCGCAAAGTTTATTTCTCTGAGCTTCAGTGAAGCATTTTTGTTCTCTATAAGCTGTAATGATTCTTAAACCTAATTTTTGTTTTAAAAGAATATCCTTTATTGATAGAAGAGATTGTTTAATAAGTTCTGAATTTTGTACTAAACAAATGTCTCTCTTGAACTCATTTTCTTCTTCAGTAGTTGAAGTAGTAATTGAATCTGTATCAGAGGTTTCATCTAATTTCTGGAAGTTTAAATATGGCAGAATAGTATATATATAACATATAAATAAACAATAAGAACTTATAAATTCATTTCAAAACTTTTAAAAGCAAAAAATTTATTTTACCCTTTTTTTAAATATAGGCTGTGGATCTTTTTTTTTATTTTCTGAACTTTTTAATGGTTTACTAAAATTACGTTGCCAATATTCAATAAAAATGGCTCTATCACCTATTGTTTGGATTAATTCATTAATCATAGGTATTGTCAAATTTCTTAATGCTTTTATATTAATTCGCTCTTCTAGAAAAATAAAATTTTACATTTAGTATACAGAAATGTATCTTACAATTAGCACGAGTTCTAAATGAACAATGATTACTTACTTGTAAATGTTTCAATCAGATTTTCTAAATCCAAATCTCGTAGTATTTCCTTCACTTCGTCGTCAGCCATGTTTCTTCTTACTTTACAGATTCGATAGAAAAAGCATTCGAGTCTATCAGTAGAAAGGCACACATGTGCCCAATACACTGGATCTTCAGTAAAAAACTACGCACAATATGCATTTAATACAATTAATCCGATTCAAGACAAGTAAAAGCCAGGGCACGTACACTGCCGCAGCCTCTTACGCCAGCTTACGAGAGAATCGCCTTAGAAAAACGTAACGTAACGTGCCATACGTTATACGTGCGTTATGTTACGTTTTTCTATGTGCGTTGCTGTACGATTGGCTTACGTGTCGCGTAAGGCGATTCTCACGTAATCTGGCGTACACTAAAAAAAATATTTAAATCCAAGAAAATATTTATTTAGATAGTGCCAATGACTTATTTACTTAATATAATACACATATTTATTTAGAATTAGATATCTTTACTTAAATTAAGTAAAAATATCTAATTCTAAATAAATATGTGATTATATTAAGTAAATAAGTCATTGGCACTATCCAAATAAATATTTTCTTGGATCTAAATATTTTTTTTTCAGTGTAAGAGGCTGTGGCAATGTACGTGCCCTGGCTCTAATAATTACTACGTTTACGCGAGCGTTACTTCTGTAGTAACTTACTAAAAATTATCGTAACACAATAATTTATTCCACGTAAACGGGGGTCTCTGAATCATTCACTTCGCGTAAACGGGGGTCCCTAGCAGAATTATCATAAATTGCTACAAAAATAATGCTTGCGTAAACGTACACTGATAAAAAAATATTTTTTGATTAAATAAATACATTACATTGAAACTAAATATTTTAACTTAAATAAATATTTATTTTGTTTAAAAAAACGTTTTATTTTATTAAATAAATTGTTATTTGCATAAAAAAATATATCATTATTTTTAAGATCAAATATGAAGCACTTTAAAGTAAGAAAATATTTATTTAAAAATAAAAAATTATTTATTGTAATAAAGAGAATCTAATTTTTTAAAACAAGCAGTCATAAACGAAGAAATTATTTATTACTTTAAATAATTCGATATATTTAAAATTAAGAAAACAAATGTAGTTGATATCTTTCATTTAAAACTAAGAAATATTTTTTTCATTTATGTGTCTACATTCCATTGGCCGCAAAAAACATATTTTTTGATTCGGTACACTGTGTTGGCCAGTGGTAATAGGAATGTAGACACATAATATAAGAAAATATTTTTTTATTTTAAATTAAAGAATCAACTACATTCGTTTTCTTAATTATAAATATATCGAATTATTTAAAATAATAAATAATTTCTGTTTTTTGACTGCTTGTTCTAAAAAATAGATTCTCTTTATTATAATAAATAACCTCTTTATTCTGAAACAAATATTTTCTGAAACAAATGTTTTTTTATATCTTACTTTAAAATGTTTTATATTGAATCTTACAAATAATATCTTTCTTCATGCAACAATTTAATTGATAAAATAAAATGTTTTTTTTAAACAAATTAAATATTTATTTAAGTTACTGTTTTATATTTATTAAATAAATTGTTATTTGCATAAAGAAAAATATCATTCATCATTATTCTTAAGATCAAATATGAAACATTTTAAAGTAAGAAAATATTTATTTAAAAATAAAAAATAATTTATTATAATGAAGAGAATAATTTTTTAAAACAAGCAGTTGGAAACGAAAAAATTATTCAGTACTTTAAATAATTTAATATAATTAAAATTGAAAACACAAATATAGTTGATATCTTTTATTTAAAACTAACAAATGTTTCTTTCATGTATGTGTCTATATATATTCCATTGGCCGTAAAAAACATATCTTTAGATTTGGTACATCATGCCGGCCCGTGGTAATAGAAATGTACACATAATTTAAGAAAATATTTTTTTATTTTAAATTAAAGATATTAACTGCATTTGTTTTCTTAATTATGAATATATCAAATTATTTAAAATAATAAATAATTTCTTTGTTTTTGACTGCTTGATCTAAAAACAAATTCTTTTCATTATAATAAATAACGTTTTATTCTGAAATAAATATTTTCTTATTTTGAAATGTTTTATAATTGATCTGAGAAATAATATCTCTCTCCATGCAAATAACAATTTATTTGATAAAATAAAATATTTTTTCTAAACAAAGTAAATATTTATTTAAGTCAAACTATTTAATTTCAATATAATGTATTCATTTAATTGAAATAAATTTTTTATTAGTGTACTTTTGCATTTTGAAACAGCCTACAGAGTAAGGGCCTATATAGACTAAGGTCAAGGGTACAATTTATCACACAACTTGGTGAAAATTACAAAAGTAAGCGAATTTATCAGAATATTTATAATTTTATTGGTCAACACGTAATTATATCGAAACACGACCATGGTTCGGACAACGCGCTTGCAACTCGAAGCGACATGTATAAGTGTTCGAAAAATAGCGCGCTCGAGAAAACCCCCGGCTAGTGACAACGACAACGACGCGACGCAGCGGGCGCGGCGAGGGGCGCTCGGCCCGATCGTCTTTTTATTTACCGAATTACCGATCCGCGCTTGCGACACGATTCCCGCAGCAACGAGTTCAATTGCGTTATAGTCGGTTGGAACACGCGCGGAAGCGACAACTCGTGGGATATAAAAAACGATATAACCAGCGGTAAACAGTGAACACGACAGTGAACCGTGAACGTCTTCCTATTTCGTTCGGACACGTTGGCGCAGATAGACGCGTAAAACATATTTGGTATTGTCGCCATTCTCATCCTTTGTGTGGACTCATTATTTTGATGTAAGTAAACTATGTATTTCGTATAAACTTTTTGATGCAATTGTGACATCCGACCGATTTCATGCGTCTTTATCGAATTTTTTGCAAATAGACAAACGATATAACGCGCTGCAGTAAACGCTGTGATCCGCGGCTTTTTCCTATTTCGTTTTGATACATTAACGCAGATATCTAGACGCGTTTGGTGCTGACGCCATTCCCATCCTTTGTATATGGACTCATTTTGATGTAAGTACATCAAAACCATTTTGTAAAAAATTTTCGACGTGAGTGTGTCAATATCCGATTGATTTCATGCGTCTTTATCGTATTTTGTGCAAATAGATCAGACGCTTGATATGGTTAATCCTTTCTTTTGTATGGATTCGCACGTCACATTGATAAAATATATACAAATTCTTGAAACATTATTACTTTTTGTATAATTAATTTCTCGATACGTATGTGACTCTTAACCGATTTGAAGTACATACATTTACGATCATTATATATCGAGTTTATCATATTCCATGTAAACTTTTCAAGGAAAATATTGTTCTTGCATTTCATATGACCTCAGCAATATAAATCTTTGCTCGCTTTTGTAACTATATTGTTATAAACAGATTATCCAACATGGCTGATGAAGAGGTTCGAGAATTATTAAGAGGTTTGAAAACTGGAAAATCTCATTGAAAATTTTGAAAGTAAGTTTTGTTTTATGTTTTATATCGCTTGTCATGTTTTATCATGCTAGTATATATAATACTTTATTAAGAAATGTATAATAAATATTAGATTGTTACATACAAAACCGAAGGCTCTAATCCATATACTTTACATACAAAATATTTATTTATTTATATATAAAATATCTCTTTTAGCTTTTCCTATACATGTATCTTTTTCATTGAAGTCATAAGATCGTCTTTGTCAAATTATAATATTTTTAATGCTTACGAGGTATTATATAATAGTTATAATGTTACATTACTTCAGAAATAAATTTCATATTTTAATAAATTCATTGTTTATGATGGTTAACTACATTTAGAGTAAATATTGATTGTGTTTTAAAGGAAAAATACATGTATTTGTTAGGATATTTTGTGCTTTATTTTATCTCTTATAGTTAGTATGTAAAATTTTTAAAGAATTTTATTTTAATACCTAATTATTTAAAAATAAATTGTACTGTATATTTCATAGATGCTTTATAATGTATGATAAAAGTTAGGTTTTTACACCTTTTTAGAAAACATGATTACTATGGATACATTAGAACATTTATCTGAATGTATCATATCTGAATTGATACCAATTATTGGTCAAAGAGTGATTTTTTTATTTTATTGGAAAAAGCATTATGTCAAAAGTACATGTCAAACCGAAAATAAAATGTCAAACGAAATAGAAAATTCGCCATCAAAAAAAAGAATGGTATGTTCTCTGCTTTTCTTAAATATTTCTTATTTCTGTAACATAATTACAATACTTACTTAAAAATCACTAATTGAGTTTTTAATTATATAATATATGTTTTAAAAACTGGTCTTCTTTATAATAGAAATTACAAGAAAAAAAAGAAGAAGTTGAGTCTTTAATCAATTTCAAAGAATCTATGCTACCTTTAAAGGATCTACTTTTAAAATATAAAATAGGATATCAGATTTTAACTTATTACGAAAGAGAAAGTCAATTGCAAGAAAATTTCAGAAATAAATTATGTGACATTATCATTAACGACATTGAAGATAAAAATGCAAAGTATGTTTTTAAATATTCTATCTCGTTCTTATTAATATATATTTTTAAATTTATATAATACCATATAATATTTATATACTATTACTTTTAATACTTTTATATAGATTAACAAACAATTTGGCTGATGATATTACAAAAATGATAGTTTCTACTTTCCCTACTGAAGTAGCAACAACATATTACATCCCACCTATATCAAAAAAAGATTCTATTAGAAAAAAATCTGTGTAAATTAATAAATATGTGGCGAAATAGACGTACTCTATATAAAAAATTTGAAGCTCGATTAAAAAGAGATAAAATTGAAGAAGAAGAAGATGGTATGTTTATTTAATTTTTTTACTGGCAAACTATTAATTTCAAATTCTATATTCTATTCGGTTTGGGTTTGTAGGACTAAATAAAGTAAATTATAATTATTTTTAAAATATAATTTAATTTTTTATAGGTTCACAGGAAATAGATAATACAGTGCAAGAAAGTATCAAATGGTTAGATGAAAATGTAGCTCCATGGGAATTAGTTCTCCAACATTGGCTGCTTACTTTTGATATCAGGCACAAAGACCTTAATAATTCTGAAGAGAAAACTTTGCATAATCTCCTTAATAAATGGTCTGTATTAAAACATCCACAAGGACATCAATTAATTGTCCAAGATTTCGACACAATGAATCTAAGCAAAGTGAATTTGGATTTCAATATTTGGCAACAATTTATAGATGTGATAATAAAATATTCAACATGTAACACTAAACATGACGACGTAAATTTAATGTTTGAAAAATTAAAAGATAAGGACATTTCAACTGGTAATAATTTTTTTATTTTTAATATTTATTTTTAGTTTAAAATTAGGAAAAAATATGTTTATAATAATTAAAAGTTGATAAATGTGCAAACTAATTAGAAATATGAATATTAAGAAATAAATGTCATTTTCAGATTCAAAAGTGCTATAAGTCTTATGTTACTGCCACACTTAATTCCGCCGAAGGGATTAAAGAAATGTAAAGGCAAATGTTATAAAACTCTCAATAGCTAATGCCAAAGCAAGCCTGATAAAACATGCAAGCGTTAGTACAGTTTAAAGTTAATTAAAGTTCTATAAAAATTAAAGTTTATGTCACACAAATTATTTTACTTTTATAATATTTTATACTCTGTATTTCCAGATTCCTGGAGATATGACTCTAATCAAACAAGAAGCAAGAAGACATGCTGAGATGCTAAACATTACGTTGCAACCGTATATTATTATTCTTGGGTCCCTTTATGAAGTTAAAAAAATTTACGTTCAAGTAGATGACATTTTATACAAAACAAATAGTACTTTAGAGGCAATCGATGTATGCTTTAAAACATTTCATGTTTTTCAAGTAAACTATCCTATAATGAGCGAACACCTTTGGATGCTAATCCAGAAAGGTATTTATAATTATACTACAAAATGGGATTCTATAATTCCTAATATAGAATATATACTAAGTAAAGTATCTAAGTCCTTTAAAGAAACTGTTAATTCTGAAAACATTACTGTTTAAAATTTTTAAATGGTTATTATTATTAAAAATAGCATTTTTCACACTTATAATAACATTCTTTGGTTGTACAATTACGACGGCAAGAACTGGCTAATTACTTATGAACTAAGGTAAATGTCCCTATTTGTGACCATGACCCTATTTGTGACCATTTGCGGACGTTTATTAAAATAATCAGAAGTTGTAAATAATTCATCTTCGAAAAGAATATTTATCATGTTTTGCGATTAATAAGCTACGGTTTGATATACGGTTTTAATGATATTTAACTAACAAATTCTCGTGAAAATGTGAAATAAGGTGCTCGTGTCGCCATCAGTGGCAGATCGAGCGCATGCTTGTCGTCACGTTAGTAGATCTATGGCGTTTGTCGCGGCACAGTCACAGCTTTGTTACGTCGTCAAAAAAAAGTGTTAAGGAACAATACTGCGCAAAACTATCAGTGAAGGATTAATAAGTGTTGTGCTACTCGTGTATTCCGGAAAAGGTTGGTAGTTTTGAGTATATAGGCGAATTTTACAGATAGGTACAGCAAAAACACGCATGTCTTCATTTGTGATCGGCTCAAGAAAACTAGTCGTGGCAGTAAATTTTGCTGCTTGTTTCCAAAAAAACGTACTTAATATCCATCTCCATACTCTTCTAGACGAATGTGAGTTGCATTTGTACGAGTATGCTCAAGGGAAAACTCTAGAGAAAACGATATTATTTTAGGTTAAGTCACTAATTGGGACATCGTGTGTTCATCGTGTGTTTTGTACCGATTTGTGACCACGGTTTCAAAATACTTACTTTATACTTATTCAATTATTGAGTGATTTCTTTATAAAATACAATAAAATATTTTATTCTAATAAGGCCATTTGACGATAAATATAACCACAGTCTCTAAGTAGCGAGAAAATCCAACTTTATTTCATCAGGATCGAAAATTAATTTGCCGGTCACTAAATGGTACATTCGATGGATAATGTACGAATGTACCGGTCACTAACCGGGTCAGACGAGGGGTCACTAATAGGGCCAAAATTAAATCAGGCGGTCACTAATGCGTACATATACATAGTCTGCAATTTCTTTTTTTATATTTATTAGATTATGTTTAAAACTTGAATAAAACAAGTTTTTCGATACAAAAATGATTAATCTTGAGTTGGGTATAATTGTTTTTTTATTTAAATCATTATAGAGTACTTTCCTCTCTTATTAACTTATGCAAAAATCTTACATGGTCACAAATAGGGACATTTACCTTAATAACTAATTGTTCCTTTCTAAAAGTTTAATTTAATTAAGTTTTTCATTGAATGTTATAAGTTGCATATTTGCTGGTTCTATGTCAGTCTATAATTTTTTATAATAATTTTATGTTTCTTCTGTGACCAAACATTTTTATCCATGGACACTTTAATGTTACATATAAAAATGAGACACAAGTTGCTTATGAATTCTACAGTTAAATGTAATTTCAAGGATTGCATAGGTAATTTTAATAATATTTATTATTTACGGAAACATGTTTTAAATGCACATCTTAAAACATTATCTCCACAGAATGCTTTTGTAAAAGAAAATAAAACAATAGTTTCTCAAAATATACCAAAATGCAATATCGAAGATAACCTTCAATGTTTGTATACTAAAAATTTATTAAATGCGATTGATGATACAGGTGAAATTAATATTGAACATTTTGAAAAAATAGTTTCCGAATATTCTGTTCGTTTTGAAACAAAATTATATGCTACTGGAAATGTAAATAGAAAAGTTGTTCATGAAATTATAAAAGATATAGGCATAAATTACATTTCTGTATGTTTAGATGTCTTGTCTAAGAAATTTAAAGATGTTAAAGATTTGGATATTGTTTTAAATATTATAAAAAATGGCTTTAAACCATTTAAATCAGAATATAAAACATTACAGTATTTACAAGAAAGAAATTGCTTGTTTTTACCAAAATTAGTAAGTATAAACTCTATTTTGTCATTTGGTAAAGTTAAGAAAACATATCAATCGCATCTACAAAATCAGAAATTAAGCGTAATGCCCTTAAAGGTTATATTAAAAAATTTTTAGAGCTTCCACATGTATATAAAAAAATAATGTCATATATTGAGAAGAGCAAAAAAAGTGAATCTTTAAATTCTATTTTTCAAACTAATTTTTGGAGATCTGTTGAAAAGAATGAGAATGACAAATTTATCTTACCACTTGTACTTTATTTTAATGACTTAGAAATTAACAATCCCTTGGGTTCTTGTAAAAATAAAAATAAGATTGGTACAGTTTATTGTGTTATTGATAGTTTACCAAATGAGTTCTCTAGTTTATTGGAAAATATCTTTTTAGTGCAATTGCATAAATATCTAAATCATAAAACTTTAGGAAACAAAAAAATTTTTGCTCATGTCATTAACCAAATTAATGAACTTTATACTGACGGAATTTCCATTAATGTAGAAGGAGAAACAAAACAAGTTTACTTTATTTTATCTCGTATAGTAGGTGATAACTTAGGACTTAATACGATTTTGGGCTTTACCAAAAGTTTTAATTCGTCTCATTGCTGTCGTATATGTTACATTTCCAAAGATGAATTGCATAATACCACGATTGAAAAAAGTAATTTATTAAGAAATGTTGAAAACTATAAAAAGCATTCTGTCGAGAAAAGTTATGGGATTGTAGAAAACTGTATTTTCAATAATATTATAAATTTCCACGTAACTAAAAATATATCAGTAGATCCTATGCATGACTTGCTGGAGGGTGTATGTAGATATGACATTGCTAAAATTTTATACGATCTTATATGTAAGAAAAAAGCATTCTCTGTAGAGGTACTTAATGAAAGAATTAAGAATTTTTGTCATTTTTCATATGATATAAATATCCCTATTATAAAATTAGAATTCATAATAAACAAAATGATTATTTTATCTGCATCAGAAATGCATTATTTAGTTTCAAATCTTGGCCTCTTTATAGGCGATTTAGTTCCTACAAACAGCTCAGTGTGGAAACTTTATTTAATGTTACGTAAAATAGTCAATATTTCTATGCTAGAATCTATTACTAACGATATTGTAGACTCATTTGCAGTATTAATATCTCAATATTTAACATTATATTTGAAGATTTTTAAATGTTCCTTCAAAGTGAAACATCATTATTTAACACATTATGAAAGAATTATGCGTGAATTTGGGCCTTTAAAGAATTTTTCCACAATGCGATTTGAAGCAAAGCATAAACAAATTAAAGAGTATAGTACAGTTATTAGATCTAGAAAATGCCCTGCATATTCTCTATCATTAAAACATCAAATGCAACTTTGTCACAGATTTATTTGTAACGAAGGTTTTTCAATACGACTTTCCTTTGGACCATATATTTCAAAATTACATTTTATAAGCGATTATGATAATTTAAAATGTTTGTTACCAACACATTTGGACGATTGCTATTGTGTTTCATGGGTAAGATTGTATGGGACTCGTTATGAAATCAACAGTTTTATAAATATACAAACATACGATTCTCCAGTTTTTGGAAAAATTAAGTACGTTATAATTGACAAATCTAAAAATGTGTTTTTTTTATATTACAACTTTATCAATACATGTTACTGCGAAAACTATGGAGCATTTAATGTAAAAGAAAACTAAGGAATGGGGATTTATAGCTCAAAATAAGCTTATAGATTACAATGTTTATAATGCTCACATTATGTCAAATAATAAATATTATATTCCCTCTTCATTATAACTATTATTTATTGAAAGCGCATAGAGGATGAAAATTTTGCGCATTGTAATATTGTTGCCTGTATGTTCACAATTGCGATACCTACTCAATATTATGTTTATTTAGTTGCAGCTTTTGAATCAACTGATATCAGTTATATGTTATATGACTTTTGTAATTTGTATAAGTATGCATTACAATAAAATATTTTAAATATACGAATAAAATCATTTTTATTCTATACAGGGTGTCCGGAAATTTATAACCCGGAAAAGAATTATATTATCCGATTGTACAATTATAGTACGAATTTTGACGCACCAATAAAAATATTAATTATTGGGGCTGTGGGTACTCGCCTCTTTTATCCTTGTTTGATGACGTCAGAAGTGAGAAATGACATGTTGAGAATTCTTGCATGTAATTTAAAAACAAAAGGATATTTATACAAAATAACACTTAAAATCGCTTTAGCACACTTCGAAAATACTCGGAAAATAATCCCTTTCCCTTGACAGTTAATAAACAGTCGTAAAATAAATGTGATATGAAGCGTAGTCATGTGCCTGCGCACAAGCCTGCATGGTTAGGCTTTGTGTTATATTCATTTTACGGCTGTTTATTAACTGTCAAGGGAAGGAGATTATTTTCCGAATATTATTGAAGTGTACTGAAGTGATCTAAAGTGTTATTTTTTGTAAATATTCTTTTCTTTGTAAATTACATGCAAGAATTCTCAACATGTCATTTCTCGCTTCTGATGTTCATCAAAGAAGGATAAAAGAGGCGAGTATCCAGGAGCCTTAATTGAAGACAAATATTTTTTAGAAGAAAAAAGTATTCACTCAAATTAAAGAAATAGTTTATAAAATTAATAATGTATTTATTGAAGTGAATAAATATATTCACTAAAGTAAATAAAATTCTTTTTGTTTAAAAAAGAGCATTTGTATGTAAGACTAATTGTTTATTTTATGAAAGAAAATATATTTTTGTATTAACATCTGCAATTCTTTAAATAAATATTAATATTTGTTGAAATAAATGTACATTTTTTAAAATATAAAAAATTTCTTGTTATTTTGAAGAAATTATTTCTTTAAATAAAAAAAATAATGTTTTTAACTAACATTTACGATTATTAAAATAAATATCAATATTTCTTAGAATAAATACATATTTCTTTAAAAAAAAAGTTCTTTTTTATTTTAAAGAAGTTATTTCTATCATTGAAGACAATATTGTTTTACATTTGCATATACAATTCTTGAAATATATATCAAGTTTTTTTGACATAAATACATATTTATTTAAAAGAAAAACAGTTTTTTTTATTTTTGAGTAATTATTTCTTTTATTTAAAAAATTATTTTTTTTATACAAAAAAAAATATTTTTTTTTTAAATTTAGAACTTTTAAAATATATACCGGTACTCTTTATTTAAATAAATATATTTTTATTTCAATTGAACATATTCTATTATGTAAAAAAGCAATGCTTTGATTTTACATTATCTTTTTTAAATTCAAATAACATTCACTGCAATATTCAAATATATAATGTCTTGGCAAATACATAAAAAAATTATTTCTTTAAATCAAAGTAAATTTTTTTGATTTTAAGATACTTTTTTTTCAGTGTAGTAAATGCCGAAAAATGTCTGCTTACCTTGCTCACAAAAAAATCGCGGTTTGCAAGTCTTTATGTATTTGCTCTTGGTGGCTCGCGCATTCAATTTTCGTCACTTTATGTCGCACGCGTATATATAGCTTTCGTGTTACGCGTATATAGTCTTGCACGTTTGATGAAAATAGAAACACGATGCGTCGAAATGCTTTCGCTTATTACCTCACGTTAACCGTGCTCGATTGTACTGGTTATGTGATGGTTCACTTTTCTCAACTAACGACGATCGTGGCAGCGTGGCTTGCGATGCTTTTTTGTCTAACTCTCGAGTTCGCGGGGCAAACGTTTCCGCGTCCTGTACGCAGATGCCATTAGTCGCGTCGCTCAGCATATATTACTTCTATCGATATCTCACGTTATTAAAGATTCGTCGCTAATTAATATCGACTGATATCGAAATTCCGTGTATATGGAAAAACTCATTATAAAAAAATTAACATTAAATTAACATTTAAAACCAAATAATATTTATTAAAGAGTTCTTATAAAGATTTAATAATTTCAAATAAACATTTTTTGTATTTGAGTCAAACAATCTTTACAAAATAGCATATTAATTGTTATTAAGCAAATTATAAAATTCCTTTGAAAAAATATTTATTTAAACCTATTTTTTTAATTTAATAATATTAGATTTTTCAATTTTAAAGAATTTGTTCAATTTGAGTAAATATTATCTTAATAAAAGTTAATTATTATTGGGTACAAAACTAATTTCAAATAAATATTTTTTGTATTTGAGTCACACAATCTCTACAAAATAGCATATTATAATTAAGCAAATTAAAAAACTGATTTGAAAAAATATTTATTTCAACCTATTTCCTTAATTCAATAATATCAGATTTTTTAATTTTAAAGAATTTGTTAAATTTGAGTAAATATTATCTTAATAAAAGTTATTTATTATTGGGTACAAAACTAATTTTAAATAAATATTTTTTGTATTTGAGTCACACAATCTCTACAAAATAGCATATTATAATTAAGCAAATTAAAAAACTAATTTGAAAAAATATTTATTTAAACCTATTTCCTTAATTCAATAATATCAGATTTTTCAATTTTAAAGAATTTGTTCAATTTGAGTAAATATTATATTAACAAAAGTTATTTATTATTGGTTACAAAACTAATTTTAAATAAATATTTTTTGTATTTGAGTCACACAATCTCTACAAAATAGCATATTATAATTAAGCAAATTAAAAAACTGATTTGAAAAAATATTTATTTAAACCTATTTCCTTAATTCAATAATATCAGATTTTTCAATTTTAAAGAATTTGTTCAATTTGAGTAAATATTATATTAATAAAAGTTATTTGTTATTTGAATAAATTTCTAGGTTATCTACTGGTGTGCACGTGCATCTTAGTGCTCCTATTCAATTGAAGTTTAAAACAATTTAGCGTATTTAAATAGTATTTTGTTGACGTATTCGGCTAGCAGAATTTTTTCTGTAAGACTGAGCATAATTCTTGTGACTTTTGGAAGCTGGTTGTGTGAATAAATCTGAGGTGGAAATACCAATCAACCTAACCTCTCTCGCCACGTGTTGTCTCATGAACTGCACTGGTACGGGTGTGCACGAATAACGATACAATTCTGAGATGGCATCGAACAAGGATAATGCCAGGGTGTCAAGGGAAGTGTTAAAGTCTCAAAGGATATGCTATCGCTGTGGTCCTGATTCCAAGCCTATTCCTATTGCCAATGCATCCTCACAATGTCCGGGCTGCGGTGTTCACTACCATCCAAGCTGTTTTGAGAGCTCTAGTAAGAATTCATCTGGAGCTGTCAATAGATGTTGTGGACTCAAGACCTGGGACCCCCAATACTGATATTAACCCGCAGAACCTTGGCCAATCGCAACAGGTGGATATTGCTGCGTTGCTGGAAAGGCAAACTGCCAAAATTACGCAGTTTGTACAAGCATCCGTGTCAACGCTAAAGTCTTCGTTAGATGACCTTGCTGCCAATCAATCGAGACTCGAGGCTGCGATTGATAAACGTTTTACCACGATTGAGAAGAGAGTCTCTGTCATTGAAGGTACGATCAAGAATTCTCATTCTTTAACAATGTCCGAAGTCATTAAGGAGTACAGTGACCGCATTGCTTGTAAAAAGAACTTAATTGCCTTTAATATCGTTGAGTCAACTGCGGTGGACTGTGACAAACGTATAATTGAGGATTTAGAGAATTTGAAGAAATTGCTGAAGATTAATGATGTGGACACTTCCTCTCTGAAAGCTGTCAGAATTGGTAAACAGATAGCTAATGTCACACGTCCCTTAAAGATACTCGGAACATCGGAGGCTGCAATGAACGAGATATGGGCCCAGTACGTGATGGCGAGGAATGTCACCATTACTTCATCACCTCAGCAGAGTCAGGGGACCAATCCATCAATGAAAACACCGATATTGGCTCACGATCGGACACCAGCTCAGCGTGCAGAGTACAAGAAACTGAAGGTACTCCTGAACGAGAGAATCAGCAGCGGAGAAACCAATCTACGTATTGTTTACAGGGGAGAGGTTCCCTTGATAGTTCGAATCAAAGACGCAGCTCAAAGAGATCACCAATAATCTCATCTGTCTATTATCAAAATGTGCGGGGTATGAATTCCACTTGGTGTTTTCATTGATAATAAATTGTCTTTCAATCCTCAAATTGATTATATGGTCGCATCTGTGTCTAAAATGATGGGTTTTATTATGAAGATATGTCGAAACTTTCGTTCAACTTCGCCTATTAAGGTCTTATATTATTCACTTGTAAGGTCCAAGCTGGAATATGGGTGTCTTGTGTGGTTTCCATCGCTTCATAAGCATATTGATGCTCTTGAATCCTGTCAGCGCCGATTTCTGAAATTTATGGCGTGGAAATCTGATGGAACCTATCCCCCTCAGGGATTTAATCATGACTCTCTATTAGCGCGCTTCAATGAATGGTCGCTTAATGACAGACGTAAATATTATTCTTTACTTTTTATTTTTAAATTAATTAATGGATTTATTAATGTACCCCTGTTACTTTCCGATCTGAATTTTACGGTTCCGAGACTCTCGTCACGGTCTTATAATTCCTTTTACACGCGTGCCTCCAATTCAGCTTGGACTCGATCATGTCCCATGTATTACTTAAGTGAAGGATTTAATATAATCGAGAATGAATGTGCAAAGTCTTCTGTCCGCCTAGATGTATTTGCCGATACGTTCAGCAGTTTTTCCAACGCATTGAAATGTTATTTTGACTCATCATATGCAGTTTAATTGCATTGCACTTTTATTTTTTTTTTTATTTTTACGCTGTTATTTTCTATTTCTTATTTCTATTTCTTTGTCATTCTACTATGTTGCGCACCTCTGTATATAGTAGCCCTGTTATTGGTAGTAAAACTGTTGGGCTTTAGTAATAAAAATAAATAAATAAATAAATAAATAAATTTGTTTTAAAATTATTTTCAAACAAATACTTTTTCAATTTGAGTCAAACAGCCTTTACAAAATAGCATATTATAATTAAGCAAATTAAAAAATTGGTTCGAACAAATATTTATTTAAACCTATTTTCTTATTTTAATAATATGAGATTTTTCAATTTTAAATAATGAATTACTCAGTTTGAGTAAATGTTATCTTAATAAAAGTTATTTGTTATTTGTTTTAAAATTAATTTACGTTGAATAAAATCTTTCTTCATTTTGACTATATATACATTTAAAGTAAGTCATTGTTTATTACAATCTGATAAACAACCTCTTAATGTGACTAAATCATATTTGAATTATTATATTTATTTAGATTGAGTAAATTTTTTTTTTCAGTGTAATGTAATGTATTTATGTGTTAGAATAACCCACAAACGATTTGAAGAAATAGCCTTGCAAATACAAAGCGCCATTCCCGGAGAAGTTCAGGTTTGTAATCTAGCTTTCCATTGCACCTAACTGGAATATTTAATCTCTTAGCAAGCTCTTAGCATTTCTAATTTCTAATTTATAGTTAAAAAATGATAGTTAAAGAATTGGCAAAAATGTAAGATGT